>CM074507.1:8523854-8539714 GCA_037389245.1 Oryzias sinensis
TTTATTTATTTATTTATTTATTTATTTATTTATTTATTTATTTATTTATTTTTTATCCTCAAAAAGTATCGATAAGAGTATCGTTAAAATACCGGATCGATAAGCAGTGTCGATAAGAGTAGTAGTACCGTTAAAACATTAACGATACCCATCCCTACCCAGGCCTACTATTTTTATTTTCCTGATTTTACTTTTGCTTGGATTTCTTGCCAGGTCATCATTACAAATGATAATTTGTTCTCAACTGATCCTCCAGGTGAAATTTTTTTTCAACAAATACAGCCCTTGTTTGTTGTTCACCATTTACAGCTGTCTTACCTACGGAAGCTCTGAGCTGCCACTGCGAAAAATATTTTTTGGAACAGCTTCTCGTAATAGGGAGAAAGTATCTCGTTATAACGTGATACGTTTCTCGTAATAACGAGAAAACGTATCACGTTATTACGAGAAACCTATCACGTTATAACGACATACTTTCTCGTAATAACGACATAGTTGTTTACAGTAAAATGTCATCTTCTCGCGGGACATTTCATTCTCGTCTTGATGACCTGTGGGAAAAGATGGAGAATCAGCGGGAGCCTCTTTATTCCTTATTAAGGGATAGAAATGTGTCGGAGGACAGAATTTCCACCATGAGGAATGACAAAGTAAGTTATACTTATGAAAAACATAGTTTACGTGAGTTTCATATCGATTTAATTTAGTTTTTTGTTACTGAATGAGCCTGCCGTGTACTGCGTAGACCTGAGACCAAGACCTCGTTAACTTAACTTATTGTAGTAGCTGCAAGGAAGCTCCTTAAGCGGGCGGTTGTCAAACAGCTCTTTATTAATGTTTCTGTATCTTAGAACGGTTACAGCACGAACCAACAGGCACAGCGAGCTTCTTCTAACTCCAGCGACAACGTTCACCGAACGCACACACACACACACACACCCACAGGTAGACCCCGCCCCCTCTCTCACCACCAGTCACCAGCCCACCGCTGATTGACACACTGTGGTCTAGCATCTGGCAGAAAGAGGGGGGCGCCAGCCACCTGCAGCTCTGTCCAAACTCTGGGTCGTTACAGTATGTAGTGTTTTAGAGTTGCAGGGTATAACTCTCTTCAGTATGGATGTGCTGTGTTAACTTCTTTTATTAACATAACGGGTAGCAATCGCTTTTAACAGAAGGCTTCGTGCTTCGTTCATATCCCATAATGCATTATTCTTATTGTCAATACATCTTTACCGTAACGGAGATGCATTCGAGTGCAGTACGATAAACGTATATCAAAATATTACAAAGTACACCTCGATTAGTGCTTTTATCCTAAGCTAATCATAGCATATACTTTTATCCTGCAGAAATGACGAGTTGAGCATGATTATTTACAATTTATTAGGTGTCAACATCAAAGATTTTTACGCCTTGATCATGATGACAGCTATGCCAGAAATTGCTTCATTTTAGGATCCAGCACCCACAATCAGCGAATAGAGAGCTGGTGGGCTTTCTTAAGGAAACACCATGCACAGTACTGGATTAACGTTTTTCAAAAACTGAAGGATTCAGATGATTTCACTGGGGACTTCTTGGACAAGCAGCTGATTCTTTTCACCTGTTTGAAGATCATTGAGGTGTGTGGATGTGTTTGAGAGAGAAAATAATATATGATAAGGATATGCTTTTAAATAAGGGATATGTAATGTATAAACATGTTTGTTTTTGCTTCCCTTTCAGGAAGAGCTTCAAAATGTTGTTCATTTATGGAACACTCACATCATTCGTCAGAGCAGAAATGCGATTGCTCCAAGTGGCCGACCATGCATGATGTATACCCTCCCGCAGCTTTTTGGTGGACAAGATTATTTGAAGCAAGTTTCCGAGCAAGCAGTGGCAACTTGCAAAGCACATTGTCTTCAGAGGGGACCAGACACATGTGATGAAACCGTCTTCTCACTATCCTGCCTCCTGATGGCAGAAAACTTTCTTCATGCACCGACCACACCAAACGAAGCAATTGAACTGTATCTATTTTTAAGAGCTTCCATACGTTCAAACTTGTCAGACGTGTAACACTGATTCAAATCAACAGTTTCCTGCTTTCTTTACAATCAACTTCTGCGTACTCATAATTGGTGTCATATTGTCCTTTCATGCACCTTCATATATTTTGTTTACAGAACTTGAAACTTTTTGCTGTTGTGTATGACTGAAAAAATGCTATGACATAAGAGTAGTGGAATGTTAGTAAGATATGGATCTAGGTTTACTCAGTTTTCTCATAAATGTGTAAGATATTTAGATATGTAAATTCTACATAATATACATTTAAGTTTACTTGTTGGAGAACAATTTAGAAAATGTCATTAAAATTTTTAATTCTATAATACAGTACACAACCTATTCAAATTTGGTCCAATTTATAAACCACACCCCACCTCAGTAAATACATAAAATATACTTTTCATTATGTCTAACACTACAACTCTCCTTAAAGTTCTCTGTAACTGGTGACTGAGGTCAGTTTTAAACTGATAACTAATCTGGAAATGCAGCTATGATAAAAAGTTGAAAAATCAAGGACACATTATGTTGAATGTGTAATGTTTTAATCATCACAAAATAAACAATTTGGGTGATCAAACCAACAATTTTGTTCTTTTCCTCATAACATTCAGAAATGTTGCTACATGTGCTTGACATGGTAAACAAAATGTTCATTTAACAAGTGCTCTAAAATGTCCTATTGGGAGGAGGGTCTCTCCATCAAAGTGCAAAACTGTAGAGCAGATATGTTTTAAATCTGAAAAACAAAATCTCAAAAGTGAACATGAGAAACTTCACATATATCAAAAACGAGTACAAAAATAAATACTTTTGTTGTGAACCAGGACATCATTGTGCTTAATGCACATCAAACCAGAAAGGAATATAACATATAATACTGCCCTGTAAAAAGAAAAAAAAGATATGTAGATGCATTCTTCAAGCTTAACCTGCTTAACTTGGAAATCTTTTTATGAACAGTGTTAATGTTACCTCAAATGCTCGTCTTTCACAGCATTCTTTAAACCAGTCTTCCTTCTCAATAAGTGATTCTTTTCCATTGGCATCAATAACAAAAACTGTTGAATATGAATTTTACAGTGTTACATCGCATTTGTACATTCTCCTGATATTGTCTCTATTCTTACTTCAAATAAAAAAAACTTCTTTTTGAATATGTTACATAGTAATAACCAAAACGTTACCAAAACACTTTAGATTTATTTGTGCACATTTCTGTCATTTCTGTGAAACATTTCAACATAAAAAAAAAGATTTCAACAGGCACCTTATTTTTAATACTACTCAATGTTCATAACATAGCAGCTGTTGCTGCTCAGTATATTGTCGAGCTCCACACGCAGCTCTGGGAAGGACAAGTATGTCCAAGGTAGCTCCAGAACTGGACCACATGTATGTGCTATTAGCCGCCGTGCTACTCAATCTAAGGATGTGAAGAGAACTTCGATTTTATTAACACAAAGCACATCTGGGCCAGTTGTAAATCGCAGAAACCTTCTGAGACCTGCCTGATCCAGTCCTCTGATGTACTGCTGTAAGTACCTCAGACTCTGGCTCTCAGCTTGTGTAGTAGGATTAGCATCTAATAATTTCAGAACCTTTCTTGCTGTAGGTTTCATGTTTTCATACATTTCTTGAATTTTTAGTTGGCTCTTGAAGACATGTGCAAATGTGGTTCTTGCAACTTCTGACATTTTATCAAGAGCATATTTTGGCTGTTGAATGATCACCTTATGTGCAACATTTAAAAGCACAGCTTTCAAGTTTTCTCTTGTTGGGATAAATTTAGCACCCACACGATCTAATAAATCAAGCAGTTCCTCATGCTCTTCAACAAGAAGATCCTCCAGCAAAGCCTTGTTCACAAGATCTCTCTCTTCTGGACTGATGTAAAAGAGGAGTGACTCAAATAGCAAGTCAGGTGACACCAAGTGCTCACCAAAAACCAGCGCCACTGTGAAAGCTGGTGCAAGGCGGCTTGGGAAATAGCCATGGTCTAGGAACCCCTTTACAAGGATCCGTCCAACAGATTTCCATTCTTCCTCCTGCCACTTTGGGGAAAGTAATGGAACTCTCATGTCTTGCCCTTCAGCAGCACTGTCTAAAAACTCTGTCCAGAAAGCAGAATAGACATCTCTAGAAACTCCATCTGCATCTGCTCCTATTTCATCGATAAAACTAAATTTCAAAGGACAGGTGAGCAAGCTGGGATCTTTGAACTGTGTTATCAGTTCATCCATAAGCATTGTCCTATGAAGTTTAATGTTAACATTAATCGTGTCATATCCGGACAGCTCAGTATTACTGTGTGCTTCATTATCTGATGAACTCATACTAGGTATGTGGGACACAGAGGTAGAGGCAGGCTGCTCAGTAACACTGGATCTAGATGGAACATCACTGGTTGTGATATTGCTTTGACTTGCCAGCTCAAGGGCAGAAGAAGGAATAAGAAGAACTGTCGAGTCTCCTTCATAACTTGACAAAATAGACACAGCAGATGGTGGGAGCATATGAGCAGGTTCAGGCTCTTCAGTGGAGGTAGCTGTCATTGGTGCAGAGTTGTTTGAGACAAACTGGTTCACAGAACTTAAGTTCAGGGTGGCTGAAGTAAGATTATGACTCACAGATTCCCCTTCATCACTTGATGAAATGGGCAGAGTGTCTTCCAGTTGCCATGCCAGAGGTTCACCAGTGTGAGGACCTATCAGGACCTCAGAGAAGTTAGATGAATATGAGGAGCTGTTTTCATCCTCTGGCTCATCGTGGTCCATGCGGTCATCTGGAATACTGATTTCTGTGATTCTTGATTCCTTTCGTTCTCTTGTGCAAAGATAAAATCTTAACGTTCCCATTTTTAGCAGGGAATAAAGTTCTCCTACTGTGGTGTTTTCATCTAATACTGCATCCTCTTGATAATCTAAAATATCAAAGGTAAAATCCTCCAGTGTTGTCCCTTTTTAGATCTTCCATTTGGAAAAAATAGTTCCTTTGCAATGCTTAAAATGTCAGCCTTTTTTGCTTCCTTTGGCAAATCTATTCTCCTTGTTCCACCTCCATTTTTCTTGCGTAGCTGCTTTCCTTCGTGTATCCATCCTAACTCAACCTTTCTGGTCTTTCTCACAGCCAGCTTGTTGTTCTTCAAATGTGCCCTTAGATGTGTTTGAGTTGTATCATGTTCTCCATGGTCAGGGCCTTCTGGTTGTGTGTCAAATCCCATCTTTCTTTTTAGTTTTGGAAGCAATGACTGGCGTTGTGCATCTCTCTCACCTTTCTTTTTATATTCAGAGCAAAACCTTCGTGTGGCAATCCTGTCACCGTAGATTGGAACGTAGGTGGCCAAGCTGTCATCATCCATGCTTCCAATAACTGATATGTCAATCTACAGAAACAATTTATTATTAGTTATTCATGGTAAAAGTAATTGTTTTAAACTGGACTAAACAGTGGTTTACTGTACCTTAAAAAAATAGTAGGATTGTATACGCGACATACTCATCAAGAAGTATCAAGACAGTTTGTGACTGTCTGGAGCTACACTACGTGCATCACACCAACAGGACGCGCTTTTGCTCCAGTTGTGGTTTTTTACACATAATATCAAACATAACTAGTTGGCATGGCTTCTTATGTTATGATGAAGCCAA
Organism: Oryzias sinensis; assembly: GCA_037389245.1. Classification (NCBI taxonomy): domain Eukaryota; kingdom Metazoa; phylum Chordata; class Actinopteri; order Beloniformes; family Adrianichthyidae; genus Oryzias; species Oryzias sinensis. The sequence goes on from CM074507.1 coordinate 8,529,560, forward strand.
TAATAAAATAGTTTTCACTCACTTGCTCATGAATGCTATCAACATAAAGTTCTGCATTAACTGCTTGATGTTGACACCTAATAAATTGTAAATAATCATGCTCAACTCGTCATTTTTGCAGGATAAAAGTATACGCTATGATTAGCTTAGGATAAAAGCACTAATCGAGGTGTACTTTGTAATATTTTGATATACGTTTATCGTACTGCACTCGAATGCATCTCCGTTACGGTAAAGATGTATTGACAATAAGAATAATGCATTATGGGATATGAACGAAGCACGAAGCCTTCTGTTAAAAGCGATTGCTACCCGTTATGTTAATAAAAGAAGTTAACACAGCACATCCATACTGAAGAGAGTTATACCCTGCAACTCTAAAACACTACATACTGTAACGACCCAGAGTTTGGACAGAGCTGCAGGTGGCTGGCGCCCCCCTCTTTCTGCCAGATGCTAGACCACAGTGTGTCAATCAGCGGTGGGCGCTGGAGTTAGAAGAAGCTCGCTGTGCCTGTTGGTTCGTGCTGTAACCGTTCTAAGATACAGAAACATTAATAAAGAGCTGTTTGACAACCGCCCGCCTAAGGAGCTTCCTTGCAGCTACTACAATAAGTTAAGTTAACGAGGTCTTGGTCTCAGGTCTACGCAGTACACGGCAGGCTCATTCAGTAACAAAAAACTAAATTAAATCGATATGAAACTCACGTAAACTATGTTTTTCATAAGTATAACTTACTTTGTCATTCCTCATGGTGGAAATTCTGTCCTCCGACACATTTCTATCCCTTAAAAAGGAATAAAGAGGCTCCCGCTGATTCTCCATCTTTTCCCACTGGTCATCAAGACGAGAATGAAATGTCCCGCGAGAAGATGACGTTTTACTGTAAACAACTATGTCGTTATTACGAGAAAGTATGTCGTTATAACGTGATAAGTTTCTCGTAATAACGTGATAAGTTTCTCGTTATTATGAGAAACGTATCACGTTATAACGACATACTTTCTCGTTATTATGAGAAGCTGTTCCAAAAAATATTTTTCGCAGTGGCAGCTCAGAGCTTCCGTAGGTAAGACAGCTGTAAATGGTGAACAACAAACAAGGGCTGTATTTGTTGAAAAAAAATTTCACCTGGAGGATCAGTTGAGAACAAATTATCATTTGTAATGATGACCTGGCAAGAAATCCAAGCAAAAGTAAAATCAGGAAAATAAAAATAGTAGGCCTGGGTAGGGATGGGTATCGTTAATGTTTTAACGGTACTACTACTCTTATCGACACTGCTTATCGATCCGGTATTTTAACGATACTCTTATCGATACTTTTTGAGGATAAAAAATAAATAAATAAATAAATAAATAAATAAATAAATAAATAAATAAATAAATAACAAATTAAGAACATAAAGTGTTTTATTTCCTCATTTTGCAACAACATTGTTTTTTTTAACAAAATATTTTACTTTATACATGAGAATATTCTAGACAGGATATTTATTTAATCATTTGTATTCTTTATGAGCGTGATGTTACCTTTGATCTTTTGTCCATTTTCCACAACTTTGAATAGACTTTTCTGTCTGTCAATCACCCAGAGTTCAGTTAAGTTAAGTGAGATAATGGAAACAAATTCACTTTGATGCAGACTCCTTTCTGTTTATTTATTTTTCTTTAAATCCAGTAAACCCAATAAATTATATTAATTTTATGGAGGAAGAATATCATTAGTTATTATTATTATTAAGTTTTAGGAAGCAGCTGTTTGTTGCGGGTCTGAAACCATAAGCGGTGAGTCTAAGGCCTGCCTTTCTACCTGTTCGTTGTTTGCTCTGCGTGCAGTCCCCCCCCCCCCCCCCAGCGTGTTTACAGACAGCGCAACATACGGTCATCGTAGCAGCAAGGCAGCAAGGTGACAGGATGGTAGGGGCTCTTTGACGCAATCTTCATTAATTTTACACGGAAATGGGTGTTCTAAGTATATACGGGGATAAAAGGATTTTTTTCGGTGTGTGTGTCCCCATATGAGATCACCACTGCCTGTGTGTGCGCTGCCTTGCCGTGTGTGTGCGCGCTGCCTTGCCCTGTGTGTGTGCGCTTGCGGCACGCAAGGTTATTGTAGTTAACGAAAACTAACTAAAAAAATAAAACTAGAACTGAAAAAACATTTTCGTTAACTGAAATAAAAATAAAAATGACAGTTTAAAAAAAAACGAAAACTAATTAAAAATGTTTGTTGTGTGTATAAAACGAACTGAAACTAACTAATATTAACCCAAAAAAATACTTCCTTTTCGTCTTTGTTAATACATAAGACTTTTGGGATGTCTATTTACTTCACGCTGCTAGTTTTACTGTGTATTTGACCCCTACGGCATCACGTTGTCTGTGACGTCACATGTCTGTCAGACCCTGCTGGCTAGCGTGGTCATAGACATTTACATGAGCATAATGGCTGCATTAAAAGTTGTGCCTTGTAGTCGAAGCAGGAGACAAAATTTGTGGAACGCTCCTCAAAGGGAAAAACCCTACAAATCTAAAAGTACATTTAAAAAGCGCACACAACAACGCAAATCAACAGTACCTAGACAAGCTAGCCTGTCGCCCGCCCTCCCCCGAAAAAGGAGCGAGAGCAGATAATGTAATGCTGTTATCGGCTGTTATATTTTAATTTAAGGATGGTTGTCCTTGTGTCCTCTGAATAAAAAGTGTTTCAAAATGTATCTTTGATTGAGTTTTTATTATACAATACTTATTCTGGGGATTGTGAATCATGCACCTGACAAATATCCTAATTTACAAAAAAGAAAAAACTAAAACCAACACTAAAACTAATAAAAACTAAACTAAAACGAAGCAATTTCAAAAACAAAAACTAATAAAAACTAGTTAAGCTGCCTCTAAAAACTAATTAAAACTAAATAAATTTAAACACCACAATTCAAAACGAAATAAAAACTAAGACTAATAAAAAATCAGAAACTATTATAACCTCGGCGGCACGCACTGTCTGAACAGCCCTCCCCCTGTGCACACAAATAGCCAGACAGAACTCTCCTGTTCAGCGAAAACAGCTAAATTAATATAATCATTAAGAACAGTAAGTTTAAGGGAGTTTTTCGAGAGAGTTCCAGTCGTTTGTTGCAGCAAAATGAAAGCAGTTTTGACAGAAGACTGTCCAGACCTTGGGAATCGAAAGTTTAATGAGATTGGTGGACTTCATTTGGTAGTTGTGAGATTGATGCAAGAGGCTGGAGAGGTATTGTGGCGTCTTCTCCAGTATAGTTTTGGGAATGAGAAGAAGACAGTGATAAGGTCACCTGGTGTGGAGGGTGAGGCTGAGTTGGAGGGTGGATACTACAGAGTCAAGTGACAGGCCAGATAAGTAAATGATGGTAAAATCTGCATAAAGATCTATCCAAGAAACCCCCATTGCTTTGACCACATCATTTATGAATGTGGAGCACAAGGTTGGGCCCAAGATGGAAACTTGAGGCACATCCTGAGAGATGATGAGAGGGTCTGACATGAAATTTTCTGACTTCACATTTTGCATGATTATTGGGGTAGCTGGCAAACCGTTTGATGCAACTCCTAGACACGCCAATGCTGACGAGCCTCTGCAAGAGGACTGAGTGGTTTGCCGAGTCAACCGCCTTAGCCAGATTTATAAATGCAGCTATGCAGACCAGTTTATTGTTCATGGATGTATAGAGTTCATTAAAGACTTTCACGGTTTCAAAAAATTCCTGTGAACAAACACACTCCTCATCCTTGTTGACAGCATTCCCAGAAAAGTTGTAGTTGTAATAGCTGCAAAAGGTGGATCAACATCATATTAAACTCTATAGGTTGGGAATGGAATGGACTTCAGTTATATGTGAGTCAAGGCAGGTGAGCGAATACTTTTGGAAATATAGTGTATTTTTAAAAAGTAGCATTTCTGAATTTTTCTTTATTCAAATTGTTGTAAATCAAGTCAGCTCCGGTGTCCCCTGTCCCCCACCCATGGCAGACACACTCTGGCGATGGAGCGCTAGACGTCTTTTCGCCTCGACTTTGATGTCCGACCATTTCTTTCATTTCTTTTTTATTTCGGCCACAGTCCGAGGATGTGCTTATCCCAGGAAACCTGGGACATGCCTAGGAAAAGTTGGATCTTTAACTGGGGTATGTCCGAATTCCTACCCTAACCCCTAAATAGTGCACTATATAGTGTGTTCGCCATTTTGTAGTGCTGTCCGAATCTTCAATTCCCAAATCCAGTGCCCTTGAAACTTCTTGGAAGTCTCTGCGAAAAACCAGTGTGTATCTATGCTCACTAGATCGGCGAATATAGAGCCCAATGCATCGCATAAGAACATTTTTTACCAAAAAAATGTATTTTGATGTATTTTTATGATACATCATCAACATTTTTATCTTCAGAAGACAGTGGACTCATAAATAATCGTCGCAAAACGCTCATTATAATTCGATTTCAACTTCATGAAATCGATGATGTCATATCTGTCACGGTGCCTGGCGGTCTCCTCCCCCCTCCAGCTCTGCCCTGATGTTCCTGATTGCCACCAGCTGCCATCACTCTCCTCATCATCTTCTGTGGATTCAAAAGGAGATCAACGCCACTACTCAACGCCAGTTTGTTACCCCTTATGGTGACTGCTCTGGTTCTAGCCTCGTTACAGCTTTGTTCCAAGTCTCTGACTCTGACTAATTCTTTGTTCCCTGTCTCAGGATCCTACCGCTCACGAGTGACGGCAGCACGGACCTTCCATTCTACGCCTCAGGAGAACGGAAACCTTCGGCAACCGCTAACCGCTTCAAGACCCTCCAGCCATGCCACAGCCACGTCTAATCTGGACACTCCTCAAACCAGCCATCTTCACATCTGGAGAAAACAATAAATCCATTCTCATCATCCACTTACCTGTCTTCCTTCTGGGTTGCAGCATCTGGGTTCCTCATCCTTGTGAAATCATGACAATATCTGCCATTTCAAAAAAATAAGTAGTGAGCATGGTGTGCAAAGTGCTTTTAAAATTCACAGCACTACATAGTGCCGCACTATATAGTTTTTTTTAGTAGTTAGGGGTTAGGGTGGGAATTTGGACACAACCCTGGATGTCAAACTCAAGTGAGGACCAATGTGCTGTCAGGGAAAGGCTTAAAAACAACGGGTGAGTCAAAAAAAACCTGCCTCTTAGAGTATCAGGCGGACCAATCTGTTTCAGGTGGCTATACCTTCAACTAGGCCAATATACTGCATACACCGTAATGAACTACTACACTGGATGAGTTCATTAACATCTGTTCAAACACATCAATAACACCACAAGAAGAGCTTATAGCCTCAGCCTCAGTAAATAAATGCCAGGCAGAGCACATCACAGCTCCATTGGTGTGAAGAGGTGGAAAAATAAATAAATAACATCTGACTAATTAGTGCAACCTTGAATGTGTCAGAACATGTTGAATTCGCAAACAGGAGGCAGAGGCAGACAGTTCTTTAGAAACCCAAGCACCCTTTTGCCAGAAAAAAGTTAAACTAAATCTAGCTCCACCCCCATCTGCTTCTGGAATAGGCTGGGAGTAAAAACTACAGTGGGTGATTGGAAGCTCTTTAGAAGGAAGCATGTTCACTGTAAAATAAATATGCTGGCACACATATGATTGGACGTTGGTTGTTTTAAAGGCCCAAACGGAAACCAGAAAGGGAGCTATAACAAACACAAGGGAAATCATACAGTAAAATAAAAACTGCAATTCTTGCAAAGCATTATTAATGCAATTCCCCCACTCCTTCTATTCATGGAATTTCACTTTTAAGTGATATACATTTTTATGACTTTCTAGAATTCAAATTACAATACAGCAGTAGTGTCAGGAGAAGATTAAGTGTTTTTTTAAATATAAAAAGAAAAAGAAAAAAAAGGTTTTTAATTCTATTTTCTTGATGTGGTTGCTGGGGATTGAATTAATTTCCCAAGCCTTGAGTTGTTAAACAAGTCAGTGCTACGTCCATCAAGGAAAATATGAATAAGATATTTTTACCAAAAAGGTTTAATGCTACGGTGGCCGACAGGGCTCACACTACATACAAATGGAAAAACGCAACGGCATTACCTGAAGCAAGACGAAATTACCCGAAGCACAACAGCATTAAGAGACAGCGCAACGGCATTACCCGAAGCGCGACGAAATTACCCGAAGCACAACGGCATTAAGAGACAGCGCAACGGCATTACCCGAAGCGCAACGAAATTACCTGCAGCACGACGACATAACCGCAGCATTAGCATTAAACTCAGCACAACGGAAATGAGGACTTTTTTTTCCTACCAAAAAAAAAAAATCAGTTTCAAATTATTCAGCGCTCTTGGGAGCTACGTGATATTTTGACAGATTAGGGTGTTTTCTTACTAGATTACTTACAAATATACGTTTGTCTAAAAAAATTAATTTACTCAGCTCTCCACAGTGACATCTGTATCTAACACTCTTTGTCTTTTTTTTTATTAAGACTTTTAAGTCGTAAATTTACTAGGAAAAAACTCGTAAATTTACAACTTTTTATCTCGTGAATTTACGATTTAAAATATCGTACATTTACAAGAAAAAAGTCATCGATTATGTGGAGCCTTTTCTGAAGTTTTTTTTCCGGATAGGTTTAAAAAAAACAATGAGATTCTGAACCTTTTGGCGACTCAAAATCAGATAATTTTCAATGTAAACCTGTTTTCCGGGGTTCGGTGTCAGTAAAGCGGAGTTTCATATATAAAATAAGGAGCTCAGAGACACATTCGGGTGTAGAGGACCACTGCAGCTTTTATTTTCCTTTTCATTCACATATCCTGAAGTTCATCTGTCACCTTACAACATGAACCTGTCATCCGAACACCAATGCAGAAGTAAACAGTTTTACATACGCCCCCTCCTCCAGATGAAATGTCCCGTTATAACATATAACAATAAAGCGGAGTGAAAATAGTCTGTTATATTAGCATTAGAACGTTGAAAATGCCAGAAAGTGCTCCTCCTCAGACAGAAGTGTCACACAAATGTAGAGATCTGATCTTTAATGGAGGAAGAAAGGATTCAGGTGGACAGCTGCAGGGATACTGTTAAACCTGCGCGATAACTTCTCTTTTTTTCTTTCCAACCGTGGTCGGATACGCAGGGGAGATTTTCTCCAGGGCCAAAGACGGATCCTCGTTTGGGGTTCACTTTCCCGTTCGGATCCTCAGCCTACAGAGTGAGTTAACAAGACAAAATACTTCTTCTGGGGAGGGACACCATCTTTTATTAAGGTTAAAGTCCTCGATCACACAATATAGACGCAAACTCTCCCGCTCCGCGCTCTCACCCCCCTCTTTCGCCCGTGCTCTCACACATGCACGCGGGGTCTCCAACACACTCACACGCACCCACGCACGCGCACACACACCCACACACACACAGCGCGCGCACACTCCATAACTGTCGCCATCGGCTTCATCGCCTGCAGAGATCCTGCAAACCACCCATCAAAAAATAAAACATTAATAAATCATAAATCAAGCAACTAAACTTCCAGACATTTGGAACGTTATCAATAAACATTCAGCTCACCTGTTCAACTAAGTTTAATCGGTCTGCTCTGCTTCTTTGCAGCATTCACTTGTTGCTGCTGCTTCCCTGTATGCTCACTTCCACTTTAATCTCGTAAAAATACAAATTTTTTCTCATAAATTTACGGTTTAAAATTTCATAATTTTACTTTTTTTGGTGGCCCTAAAATTCTGTCGTACCGAATAGTTTGAATCTGCCAGGCTTTTATTTTTTCCCCGGAAAAAAAGTCCTCACTTCCGTTGTGCTGAGCTTAATGCTAATTATGCATTAAGCTCAGCTAGTTATGTCGTCGCGCTTCGGGTAATGCCGTTGTGCTGTCTCTTAATGCCGTTGTGCTTCGGGTAATTTCGTCGCGCTTCGGGTAATACCGTTGCGCTGTCTCTTAATGCCGTTGTGCTTCGGGTAATGCCGTTGCGTTTTTCCATTTGTATGTAGTGTGAGCCCTGTCGGCCACCGTATAATGCAGTTTGAAATTTTTTGAAAAACCATTTAAAGTCATAAATTATGAACGTAAAATTCCTTATGTAAAGAAGAGCAAATATTTGTTGGGCCCGGCAACATGCATTCAACTGACCACATTCAGCGTACGTTTCGGGCATCTGCATTCAAACTCTAGCGTTCATGCTTTGCTACACAAGTTTTTAAGACAATTTTTGGGGTCTATGTACAAAATATGTGGCTACTGAATGCGTTTTGAAAGTTAAACCAATTGAGCTTTGATCAGTCAGTGACTCAGATTTGGTAGTGACATGTGGATGGCTTACCCCACCTGTTCGTAAACTGATCATAGAGTTTACAAGTAATAATAATTCTGGTTTGTGCCTAGGCAGACTTATATATGACACCAAGTCTTTCCTATATCGGAATAGAGCTGGTAGAGGAAAAAGCCTGGAGCAAGATACACGAGATATGCACCGCTTTGACATTTTGCACCAAGCCTCTTCCAACACCATATGCTGGAAGAGTGTTCAAGACCGCTCTTTTAGCCAGTGCTTTAAAGTGTGGATGCCATGCTTTGAACAACTTTGTCAAATAAAAAAGCCCTTTAAACGCTGATTCTATTGATACCAATAGTTTGCGTCGAAAAAAATCCGAAGCATATGAAAAATAGACATCTTTCGAAGGAATCAGAGATTTGGATCTGCCGCTAGAGCGCAGGCTGGAAGTGAACCCGATATGACCTGTGACGTAACGAAAGGGAGTTGCCTTTCGCAGTTGCGCTTAGGACAGCATGTAAACAAAACAGGTAGTCTTCGTTTCTCTCGTGTTTAAATCTGTTAATCATCAACATGCCAAGTCGTTGTGTGGCAGCTGGATGTAGCAATACATCTAGTGAAAGTGTATCTGTGTATAAAATTCCCAAAACAAGAAACGCTGCTGAAAAGGGGAAAATTTAAGAAGGTGGACGGCGAAGGATTTTTCCCTCCAGATCTGCAGGAGAGAAGTCTGCGTTTTCGAAGGGACAAAAACCGGGACACAAACGAAGAATTTTGAACGGAGAGTTGGGAGGAGGATCTTGGCTTCTGAGTCGAGGAAAGGCGGGTGAGCTGGAAGGGAGCGAGCCGTTTTCTGGGTCGGAGAGGACGGCGCTGGAGTCGGGAGAGAAGGCTGCTAAGCTAGGCTAGTGTGCATCACGATGGATCACATTGAGGCGAAGTAGTCGTGTTTTCTGTTGTCCTTGGATCCAACTGGAGTATTTCAACGCACTCAATGTTTTGCAAGAGAAGCAACAGGCCTGCAACGTTTTTTTTTCTTTTGCTTTTGAGGCGCCGATACCGTGAGTAAACTGAACTGTGTGTGTGAGCGCGCGCGCGCACGAGAAAAGGTTTCAAACTGGTTCAAACAGGTAAAACTGTTAATGTTCTGCAGTTGTTAATGGTATACAGTGACTTTGTTAACTAAAGAGTAGTAATATCTGGGAAACTTTTATTTTGTGACATTTATTTTGTAAATTGGGTTGAAAACCAGTGTTTACCTTTGTTTAGATTAGGCCAAAAGGGGACATTTGAGTATATTTTAGGGTAAGTGGAGTAATTTAATTTTATACATTTTTTAGACTTACTGGAGTCTAGCCGAATCTTCATGCTGGCTATCGTCATCGGCATCACTAGACCTACTACTTTCTGCTATATCCTCCTCACTTTCGCAAAAGGGTTCGAATCGATACGGTTGCAAAAGTGACTCATCATCATGATAATCTCCGCAACTTTCCTCTTCATCTTTCTGTTCATCTGATGATAAATCGCTAATAGAGACGGTAGCATCACTCTGTGCTTCGCTATCGGTGCTAGCCATGTTGTCTGCCTTGTCTTCCTTTCGTTACGTCACAAACAGGGGGGCGAGAATTCGGCGGAATGCGTGAAGCCGGCGGCCGTCCTCGTTGTTTATATTGCGTTTTTCGCTATTTATTCTTTTTCGAAAAATATTAAAAACAATCGCAACATGAAATAGAGACTATTTACTATATTTTGGCTTATTAAAATAGACCATGTCACCCACACTTTAAGGTGCATCACATGCCAGGTGTGAACGTAGGATGAGATTAAA
>CM074507.1:8540214-8555948 GCA_037389245.1 Oryzias sinensis
AGGTGTCATCTATCAACAACTTCATCACATTTAAATATCAGTTAAAAATGACTCAGATAAACAGGAAACTGTAATAAATGACATGAAAACGAGCTAACTTAGAGCAGCAGTTCAGACTCAGGTTTGCTCTATAACAAAATAACAAACAGCTTCCATAAAGTCAACTGAAAAGTTACATCTAGAAAGGAAAGTCAATATTTGGAACTTTTTTGCTGTATTTTCTCTCGATTTTGATCGAGTATTAAAATAATTTTTGATGGAAAAGTGTCTTTTGTCTTAATATATTTTTGCTTTTGGTCTCTGTTATTTTTGAAAAATGTATTTAATTACTGATTTTTCTATGACACGGCTTTTTATTATTATTTGTGGCGAAACGAAATATATCTACGGTGGCCGAGAACCGCCACTGCAGCAAAGAAAAAAAGAGAAGCAAAAGAAAAAAAAGCAAATAAAAAGAAAATGAAATGCAAACTTTAAAAAAGCGATGCAGCTACGAAAATGGCTGCAAATAAAAGGAAAGCCTTAGCGCGGGGGTCGGCAACCCGCGGCTCAGGAGCCGCATGCGGCTCTTTAGTGCTGCCCTTGTGGCTCCCTGGAGCATTTTCAAAAATGTTTTAAAATGTAAAAAGATGGGGGGGAATAAATATATTTTTTGTTTTAATATGGTTTCAGAAGGAGGAAAAACAAGACACAAACATTCTTAACATTTTCCAATACTGTAAGAATGTATAGAATAATTATTGTAACGCCCAGCAGGTACGTCACTTGCAGCAGGAAAAACGGGAGCCAAACTGTCAAAAAGTTGAGCTGTCAATCAACTGGCTGTGCTGGAGAATTGTCCGTGTCCCACACACCACACGACTCCGAACAGTCTCAGAGAGGATGAGGTAGAGAAAGAACCCTGCTAACAGACCTAAAATGCACATGACCATGTGACGGGGTTCTTCTCAGCAGCGAAAAAATAAATCACTCGGAAATAAGATGGCCAAGCCAGCAGACTCAAAATTAAAAATAACAGGTACCATCAGGTGATTCGACTGTTGCGGTCCTTCATAGAGTTGATCCATGTCAGGGCTCTTTTCCTATCAGGTAATACTGCAGATGTTCCAATGCCCACTTGATGGCAAGGGCTTTTTTCTCTACCACAGAGTACCTTGTTTCCCTTGTAAGCAGTTTCCGACTTAGGTAGAAGACAGGATGTTCTCGACCTGGATCTCCTTGTGCCAAGACAGCTCCGAGACCAACTGCAGAGGCATCCACCTGAACCAGGAATCGCCTGTTGAAGTCTGGGCTTCTGAGGACTGGAGTAAAGCATAAACAGGCTTTTAATTCATTGAAGGCTCTCTCACATTCCTCAGTCCAACAAAGTGGATTTTTCTGGCCTTTAGCTGTTAATGCAGTGAGTGGTGCTGCAATTGTAGCAAAGTCTGGCACAAACCGATGGTACCAACCAGCTAGCCCAAGAAAAGACCGGATCTCCTTCTTGGTTTTAGGCCGAGGGCAATTTCGGACAGCTTCCACCTTGCCCAACTGTGGTCGCACCTCACCTTTTCCCAGCTGGTATCCCAGGTACTGGGTTTCTTGCTTTGCCCACTCACATTTAGAGATGTTGAGGGACAGTCCAGAGTCTTTGAGTTTCCCCAGGACCCTCTTCAGGTGTTGGAGATGTTCCTCCCAGGTACTACTGAAGATCACAACATCATCCAGGTATGCTGCACTGAACTCCTCACACCCCTTGAGTACTTTATTCATGAGTCTTTGGAATGTTGCAGGTGCTCCATGTAATCCAAAAGGCATCACAGTGAACTGGAAGAGACCTGAGGGTGTCCGAAAAGCAGTGTAAGGTCTACTGGATGCTCCTAATGGTACCTGCCAGTATCCCTTGCACATGTCCAGTGTCATAATGTATGCAGCAGACCAGATCTTCTCCAACAAGTCATCAATCCTTGGCATAGGGTAAGCGTCAAAGTCTGAAACAGAATTGAGTTTGCGGAAGTCAATGCAGTTCCTCAATGAGCCATCTTTCTTCGTAACGATTACCACTGGGCTGCACCACTCTGAATAGATGGTTCAATCACCCCTGAAGATAACATGGCGTCCACCTCTTCATGAAGTTTCCCAATCAGCTGCTGAGGAACTCTGTAAGGCTGTTGTTGTTCTTCCTGGGTTGTTGCTGAACAGGAAAGGCACCTCCTGGAAAACCTGGGAGAGTTGTGTGATTTGCTCACAAGTAAGATGTTCTAATCCCAGTGTCAAAGTTTCTTTCAGCACTCTCATTTACAGTTTCTTTTTCTGGTTGTCCTATTACAAGTGTAGCTTTCACTGGCTGAGTCACTGGCTCTTTCCATTCTTCAAGAAGGTTCACATGATAGATTTGCTTTTTCTTCTTCCTTTCAGGATGTTCTATTTCATATGTGACTGAAATTATTTTTCTGGTCACAGTGTATGGTCCTTGCCATTTGGTTAGCATTTTACTGGAGGAGGAAGGTATCAGAAGAAGAACTCTCTGACCTGGTTGGTACTCACGATGGCGTGCATGTTGGTCATACCAGTTTTTCTGCATTTTCTGCAAATGCAGCTCAGCTTCGTCTCTGTAGTTTTGCAGTCGCTCCCTCATCTCCAGTATGTACTGCACGACACTCCTTCCTTCTTCCTTGGTTTTGATAGCAGAGTCCTCCCAAGATTTTTGAAGCAATCCTTGGACATCCCACCCATACAGCAGCTCGAAAGTTGCGAATCCGGTAGAAGCTTGTGGAACCTCCCGATATGCTAAAAGAAGGAAAAGTAACCAACGGTGCCAGTCTCTGCCAGTATCATCAACAAATTTTTGTAGCATTCTTTTAAATGTCTGATTGAAGCTTTGAACAAGACCATCAGTTTGTGGATGGTATGGTGTGGTTTTGATAGAGGTGATGCCTAGCTGTTTATGGAAGAGCTGCATTAACCTTGATGTGAAGTTTGTCCCTTGATCAGTGAGGATTTCATCAGGAATCCCTGTTCTAGAGAACAATTGAACCAAACATTGCATTACAGATGATGTGGTGATGTTGCATAGGGGAAAAGCCTCAGGGAAGGGTGTTGCATAATCGCAGACGACCAAGATGTATTGATGCCCTTGGCTGCTCTTCACCACTGGTCCAACGATGTCCATCGCCAACCTTCGGAATGGAGTTGATATCATGGGCAGTGGTTGCAGGAGAGCCCTGCCAGACTTAGAGATAGCAGTTTTTTGACAGATGGGACAGGTAGCACAGAACTTTTGTACATCAGAGTACATACTAGGCCAATAGAATCGAGAACTAATACGCATGTAGGTTTTGTGTCGACCAAGGTGTCCAGCGCAAGGGATGGTGTGTGCCAATTGAATTATCAATGGTCTGCAGTTTCTAGGTATTACAATCCTTCTTTTTCCATCACAGAGAACATAAAGTATATTCCTGTCAACAATGAAGTACTCTTTTCCCATTTGAACTGCATTTGTCTCATCTGTAACCTTTGAAAACAGATTTTTCAGTGTCTCATCATTTTTTCCAACTCACCAATGTTAGCTGGCACTTCCCACATTTTGTTAATCAACAAGTCATCAGTATCTGAACCTGTGATATAGGAATGCTTCTCAAAACGACGTTGACGTTTTGTTTTTTTTTACTTCTGGGTGGCATTCTGACACAGACTACTGTCCAAGTCTGGCAGTGGTTGAACCCCCATTTTTGCTGTAGCTCGTGTAATTACTGGAGCTGAAACATCAGTTTCTTGTACATACTCGTCACCTTGTAGCAAACCCATTAACATAGGAAAATCTCTACCCAAAAGAATGTCAACTGGTAAATGCTCAACTACTCCAACAGTTATTAAATAGGGGTTGATCATCAATAACAACTGTTAGCTCTGCATTTGGATATGTATGTTTGTCACCATGAACACACAGATTGTCTGTTTTGTTATTAAAGTCCACACTACTGATAGGAACAACACTCTTCTTTACAAGATATGTGAAACTACCAGTGTCTAATAAAGCAGTCACTTTCTGTCCATTCACAGTCACAGTTTTATGAGTTTTCTGTTGCAGTTCTTTTTACACATTTTCATCTTCATTACGTGGAGCGTAGCAGAAACCAGTTACCTTAGTCTTGCGTAGGGGCCACATTGAAGCATTGTGGCCCGGCTGCTGACAGTAATAGCAAGTAAAGGTCTTACCAGAGTCCTGCTGGTCTCGGCTACTGGCTGTGGTACCTGGACGTTCCGGCTGGCTTCCTCCCCTTGTCAAACGTACAAGTGTTCATTTGACAAGAACCCCCTCCTCTCTTTGCTGCTGCGCTTTCAGAATGTCTCTAAGCAGGTTCATCAGCTCCCCATCTGGAGCACCCGACGAGACAGATTTGGGCTTTGGGCGCCCCTCTCCCTCCGACGATGAGGAAGATGAATTAGGCGGCAAAGATTCAGAGGTCTCACCCTGGTCTGAAGTGGCTTGAGGATCTCCTTCCTCCAGTTTCTTCTGAGAACGAAGTCGACTCATCCGCTTTGCAGAGCGTTTACCTCCATGGCTGGCCATCTTATCCCACTTCTGACAACATATGTGACGGGGTTCTTCTCAGCAGCGAAAAAATAAATCACTCGTAAATAAGATGGCCAAGCCAGCAGACTCAAAGTTTTAAAAAATGGGATTTTATTGATCCCCAAAAAGATAATCAGACAAAGGATTCAGCTGATTCTGGGAGAGCCTGTTGCCACCACTGCAACTAAGACTGCTCTCTCTCAACTGAGAAAAGTTCACCCCTTATAAAGGCTTGGCCCCTTCCAAAGGGCAATTATCAATACAATTCCTTAAAACAAATTACTGGAAGAATCAACTTAACTCCAAACTTACAGATATTTTTTTATGTATGATTTATTTATACATTTTTCAAAATAAGAAAAACAAAAACAAAAAACAATTCAAACCCACAATTGCAAAGAAAGAAAAGAAAAGGAAGAGAAAAAAAACATGTACACAAATGAATGAATACAATCTTACAAACAATATACTGTGCTACCAATCTATGAACAGGAGAGACACTACACACCTTATAACCGTTAATGTACCTGAAAGTTCACTGGGTCGTTTCTAAGGTCAAGTACATGACATGCTCTAAGAAAGGTGACCAAATTTCAGAGAATTTACATGCAGTACCATTAAGAGAATGTCTGATTTTCTCCAGCTTAATAAAAGACAGAGAGTCTTTTATCCACTTTGAGTGAGTGGGTGGACGAAGATCTTTCCAGTGCATCAGGATAGTCCGATGGGCAAGTAGTGTCAGAAAGGCAATAAGGTCCTCTAACCAAGGAGGGAGAGAATGATTGTCCGGAAGTATACCAAAAAGGGCTGTCATTGGGGAACGGTGTACTTTGACGTTACAGACAGAGGATAAAGAGTCAAATACAGAGTCCCAGAAGTCCGAAAGCGCCGGGCATGTCAAAAACATATGAGTAAGATTTGCAGGGCCTAGATTACATTTTACACAGTTAGGATCAGTACCAGGAAAAACTCTGGCAAGTCTGCTTCTAGACCAATGAGCTCTATGAACCACTTTACATTGAATGATACAGTGCCGGGCGCATATTGATCAGGAGTGAATTCGCCCAAGCACAGATCTCCACTGATCATCATTTATGTCTACATGAAGCTCTTCTGACCAAGCCACACGAAGCTGGTCAGATGACGAATCAAGGGTGGATAGTAAAAGGTTATAAATTTTTGATATTGTACCCTTCAGAGAGGGGTTGATCCCCATGAGAGTGTCAATCAAAGTGGCTGTTGGGGCACTGGAAGGATCAGGGAAATGACGACAGATAAAATTACGAGCCTGCAGATACCCAAAGAAGTGAGTGTTGGGCAGATTAAACTTTTTAGCTAATAACCCAAACGGAGCTAAAGTTCCATCTATGTAAAAGTCTTTTACTGAAACTAAGCCACGACTTCTCCACAGGGCAAAAGTCTTATCAGTAGATGATGGAGGAAACAGATGGTTAAGATAAAGTGGGGACATGAGAGAGATTTTTTGAATCCCCAGGTGCTGTTTCAGTCGAGTCCATATCTTTAAACAATGCTTAACTATGATGTTATCGGTATAAGATGTGAAAGATAATTTGATCCACTGAGGATCCGAACGGGAAAGTGAACCCCAAACGAGGATCCGTCTTCGGCCTTGGAGAAAATCTCCCCTGCTTTTCCGACCACGGTCAGAAAGAAAAAAAGAGAAGTTATCGCGCAGCAAAGGTTCAACAGTATCCCTGCAGCTGTCCACCTGAATCCTTTCCTCCATTAAAGATCCGATCTCTACGTAGAGATCTGATCTTTAATGGAGGAAGAAAGTTCGGATCCTCAGCCTCCAGAGCGAGTTAATAAGACAAAATACTTCTTCTGGGGAGGGACACCATCTTTTTATTAAGGTTTTCAGTCCTCAATCACACAATATAGACGCAAACTCTCCCGCTCCGCGCTCTCACCCCCCTCTTTCGCCCGTGCTCTCACACATGCACGCGGGGTCTCCAACACACACACACACACACACACACACACACAGAGCGCGCGCACACTCCATAACTGTCGCCGTCGGCTTCATCGCCTGGAGAGATCCTGCAAACCACCCATCAAAAAATAAAACATTAATAAATCATAAATCAAGCAAAAAAACTTCCAGACATTTGGAACGTTATCAATAAACATTCAGCTCACCTGTTCAACTAAGTTTAGTCGGTCTGCTCTGCTGCTTTGCAGCGTTCACTTGTTGCTGCTGCTGCCCTGTATGCTCACTTCCACTTTAATCTCGTAAAAATACAATTTTTTTCTCATAAATTTACGGTTTAAAATTTCATAATTTTACTTTTTTTGGTGGCCCTAAAATTCTGTCGTACCGAATAGTTTGAATCTGCCAGGCTTTTATTTTTTCCCCGGAAAAAAAGTCCTCACTTCCGTTGTGCTGAGCTTAATGCTAATGCTGCGGTTATGTCGTCGCGCTTCGGGTAATGCCGTTGCGCTGTCTCTTAATGCCGTTGTGCTTCGGGTAATTTCGTCGCGCTACGGGTAATGCCGTTGCGTTTTTCCATTTGTATGTAGTGTGAGCCCTCTCGGCCACCGTACAGATCCCATATTTTGATGTAATTATAGTTCAAGAAAACAGTGCAAGTGGATGTTGTACATCAGTCATTTCTAAAGCAGAAATAATGTATAAATAACTGCGGTATTTTCATAGAATATCATAGTTACTGGTGTTCTTTTTGCCATTTGGGGCTTTGATGTTACTATATTTTAGCAATTGTATGTTTTGCAGCTTTAAGGAAAAGCGTAGATTGTAGGATTGTGTTACTTTGAGCAATTTTCCAAATTCTTTTTTAGGACCAGCAAGTCCTTATTGGAGAGTCAAACTAGGGGTTTGAATGACAAATCATGATGCTCCAATTAGTCTTAGTTTCTTGATAAAGAAGTGAATAACTAGCTAACAGAATGCACCAGAATGCATCTAAGACCACGTATTTTTCCAAAATTTCGCTCTGTGCCCACCATATCGCTCAAAGAAAAGTTCAGGGATTTTTTCCTTGCCTGACTTTCATCACTGACAAGAGTTGACAGCAGAGAGCAAATTATTATCAATGAGGAAAAAATCTATTCTAGAAAAAGAGCTGTGCACCGGCGAGAAAAAAGAGAAATGTTTAACATTTGGATTAAAATGACGCCACACATCTGTGACACCATATTGTGACATGAACAGTTGTATGGCTTTAGAGGATTTGGACACAGAATAGGGCTTAGATGATGAACGATCCAGTGTTGGGTTAAGGCAACAGTTAAAATCACCTCCCATTACAAGCTGACTGTTATTTAAATTAGGAATAGAAAGAAAAAGTTTCTTAAAAAATTCCTCACTGTCAAAGTTTGGACCATAGACATTTACTAATGTGAGACTCTTACCACAAATTCTGCCAGAAACTATAATGTTTGGGGTCTGATATTACCTCAGTAACAGAAAATGGAACTGATTTATGGACAAGAACAGCCACACCTCGGGCTTTACTGTTAAATGATGAGTGATAAAGTTGCCCAACCCACACAAACCGCATCTTCAAGTGATCAGCTGCTTTCAGATGAGTTTCCTGCAAGAATGGAATCTTTGTGTTTAGCTGTTTTAAATGACTGATTACCTTCTTTCTTTTAATTGGAGAATTCAATCCCTTCACATTCCAACTAACAAACCGTAAGGCTCCTCCAGGAGCTGGTGGGGCATTAGGACCCAGCATATCCCATGTTTGAGTAAGGTGATTCTGGCCCCAATACTCTGATATTAATAAACATTACAGGAAAAGTAGCACAGAAAAAATAGTAACAAAACAACGATGGACAACGATAGAAGCCTCTATGTAGGCCAGTTTCGTAGCGAAAGTTTCAAACGAGGACTTTAACTCAGTGGAGAGGGGCTCTTTATGTCGCTCCAGCAGAGCTGTGATGTCTTACAGGGCTGAATTAGCACCAGCAGCTGCTAGGCCAGGGTTGGGCCCTTCTTTGACTGTTTGTCTAGTTTTTGGCTTCGACATTTTTATAATAGATTTATCTGAAATAATTTCGAAAAGTAATTCACAGTCACCAAATGTGGGATCAGAAAGGTGTCTACAGGTATATAAGGTCCAAGTTTCGCAATGCCCATGAGGAGCAGGTTGAGCACGCGTGTTGCAGCTCTCACTCCATACCGGAAGTCAAAACTTACAGATATTTAACAGAAAAATAACAACAATTGAAATACCAAAATAGGTTTGAAACAAAATCAATTAGACAAAAAGGGGAACAAGGCAAAACAAAAAAACAATTCTGACATGTGAAGTCACTTCCTGTTTCCTGTGTATATAAATGCTGATGTGTCCGGTGCTCTGGTTTGGCTGTTGGTGGAGGAAAACTTTGATGGTAAGTTAGATTCTGTTTAAAACCAATTGTGCACCCTTAGAATTAAACAAAACATGAAATGTGAATGATTTGTCCCACAAAAACTATAAACTGTTACTGGGCTGGGAGAAAAGACGGTCTGTGACGAAGTAGCGTCACTAGTACAATATAAATTTCAACCTTTTATGTCTTTTATGTATGTTTATGTTTTTTTTTTTTTTAACTTTTAGCGGACCACTAGGCAGGTTGCTGATGTAAATGGAACCACCGTCAGTTCCGTGCATTGCTTGACGAAGTTGAAAGCGAATATTCTGATCTCCTGCTACACAGCAAAGTCCGATGGCTGTCTAGGGGTGACGTTTTGCGTCACTTTGTCGTCTGTTTCGAACACATGAAAACATCCCTGGGTGCACACTGGGTTGCCGACCCTTAATCCTCATGCATACACCGACACAGAGCTCACACAGCATCATAATTAGTTTTGTTTGTTGACGCGGAAGTAGTAACCGACACACCAGGGGCCTGTTTCAGAAAGGAGGTTAAGTGTAAACTCTGAGTGCATTAACCCTGAAATCAGGGAAACCCTGGGTTTTCTGTTTCAGAATGGGAGGTTTGTTAAACCAGAGAAAGCAGAGTAAGTCAAACCCGTTTCTGAAAGAGAGCTAACTTATACTCTGAGTCAGTATCCATGGTTACTTATGCTGTGAACCTAACCTGGTCGGGAGCAGGTTTTATTCTCCAAAATCAAAGTTTCTGCCGGTCCCCTCCCCTTTTTATTGACGAAGCGGTATTTTTCGCTTTAACCTTCATTGCCCACATGTCCGTCACACAGAGACGGTCTAAGTGACAAGAATGGCTTGTCCTTTTTTGGAGGACCCAATAGACGAGGAGGCTGCATTAATTCATAGAGAATTATATTTACGTCGTACGAGGATTTTGAGAAGACTCAATTTTTTGTCATTTCCTCATACGTTTTTGTTTGAGCGTTACCGTTTTTCATTGCAGTCAATTACATTTATACAATGGAAACAACATTAGATATTGCTATGTAGATGTTTCATATGTCAAATATTGTCAACAAAGCCTACATCCATGACATGCTCAAATCTGACCAGATTGAATTATGTTTTTATACTTCATTTTTAGCTGCTGCCATGTTCTTTTAATTCCTGCAGGATTGCATCTACATGAAAATGAAATCAGGGACATTGAATTAGATTAATGTAACAATTACTTTTTGGAAACACAATTTGCTAGCACTGCTTACTTTCTTAATCCCATATAAACCTATACCACTTGATCAATACAAGGGCAGTGTTGCAGCATGTGTGTGCTGAGCGGGGTGCGAGCCACGAGAGACAAGGGGAGGGGCGAGTACAGGTGCAGATGGGGGGGGGGGTGAGCACGGAGCAGAGGTGTGTGCGTGGAATATATTGTGTGTTCGGAGGACGGAGCACTTAATTAAATAAAGAGAAGGTGTCATTCCCAGAATAACTGTTTTGGAGTCATTCTTAATCCGCTCTGGAGGTTGAGGGTTTCCAACGGGAAGTGAACCCCGAAGGAGAATTCCCTTCGGCCCTGAAGGAAATCTCCCCTGCGCTTTTGACCACTGTCGGAAAAGACGAGAGAAAAGAAAGGAGAAGTCTTCGCGCAGCGAAAGGTTCAACAGTAGACAAAAGTTCACTTTTAAAAACACAATTGCATGTATTAATATTAAACTGACCAACGTTTGCTAGAGGGGAAGGTTAACAAAAAAGTCCTCTAAACATTACCGACGTTAAATGCATTTCCCCCCAGATTGGTTCTGTACACTATGCAGCATTTCATGCATTTACACCAGGAATGACACTTCAAAAGTACTCCTAAATATAGCCATTTTTTATTTCACTCCTTACGCTATTTAAAAAGTTATTACAGCCAATATTTTATAACAATGATTTAAATTCAAACTTAGGCATTAACTTGAGCAGCTATGTTTTCCACGCTAACTGTCTCTGTTTTGCAGATGCAGCGGTGTTGCTTTTCTTCTGGAATATGTGCTCATATTCACTGTAACTCTGCAGCAGCACGTCAAGTTCAGCTGGCGAAAAATACGCAGACCTCTTTTTTTCATGGTTGCCATGGTGACTCGTGATATCTGCGCTCCATTGATAATGGCTCCTTATAGTCGCGGTGCGCACGCTCACCTCCGAATCAGTCCACTCAGAGTTGATTGATCTAACGCGGATCAGCTTCTCTGAAACAGAAAACTCAGAGTTGTTAATCTCCCGATTGACCAACTCAGAGTTCAAGTTCAACCTCAGAGTTGGTTGAACCTCCTTTCTGAAACAGGCCCCAGGTCATGGGACTTTGTTTGTATTTTATTTTTAAGGAAAATTATTAGGATTTCTTTTGTAAATAAAATAGATTGTTTCTTTGATAGAATGGTTTATTTTTCTATGTTTATTTATGTTTTTGGCAAGCCAACGAAAAACTGTTTTGTTCATTGGACTAATGAAGAGCAACGCCCAGTAGGAGGGGCTTATAGTTTAAAAGACGAAGCATTACAGGAAATGAGAAGGTGTCACATGCTGATGTGTGTTATGTGGAGCAGTTGATGTGCTCTGGTTCTTGAATTAAACAGGAAAACTCTCACTTTGGCTCCTCTGTCTTTATTCCCTGAGGAACCCACAACACACTCAAATAATTTATTTTTTCCTAAATAAACAAAATCTCTTTTTTTCATATTCTCTTATGTATCTGTACTATGGTGGGTTTCAGGCTGTCGGTAGAGATGCATCATTTATCTGAATGTTTTCCAAGCAATGAGGTCAGCTTTTACAAACTCTTCTGATTACATCAAAACCTCTTTTTGTGATAGTAAAACCTGTCCAACACAAAAAGCCTTCAGCTCTAATCTGTTTGCTAAGCTGTTGGACAGAACAAGTTAAAAAGAGAGAGAAAAAAAAAAGAATCCAAGGAGGGGAGCGAGAGTGGAGGATTGCGACCCGAAGTTCACTGGTGATGAGGATATTTCCTGAGAGTGGAGCAGAGAGGAACAGCTAGCGAGGCTGGAACAAGACAAGGCACAAAACATGAGCTGGCCAGACGTAAGCACCGTGGAAGGAACAACGGACTGGCGTCGAAAACAGGTCCTGGATCTCCTTAAGTAGGCGGGGATGAAGATGAGGTGAGTGGAACCAGCTGGAAAGGGGGTTGGAAATGAAGTCAAAGGTTTCCTGCAGGTTTCTACTGTAGCTGTTATTTTGGTCCATTCATCCATACAGATCTCCTCAAGGGCTGAGATGTTTTGGATGTGTAGCTGGGCATCACAGACTCTCATCTCTCTCCACAGATTCTCTTCTGGATCAGGGACTCTGGAGACTGTTAGAACCCTTCAGAAACCTGAAATGCTTTCCACAGAGCCAGCTTTCTTTCTCCAGATGATGATGATGTTTGGGATCATTGTCAGGCTGAAAGGTCCAGCCACAATGGATCTTCAATGCTCTCACTGATTCACTGATGGAAGGAGGTTGTTGCCATCAGTAGCCGCGGTTACATGGGCAGAATATCTTGATCGGATCAATGGTCGGGTTAAAATTCACCCGTGCACATGGGCACAGAAAACCTTTTTCAGATTATAACAAACATTCCCATGACTCACACTTTCGGTCGGAATGAATCATTTGGGCATGCGCAGTAGTGTAAAATCACCCGGATGAGGAAGTAGGTCCTGTTGTTGCCACAGACAGACAGCATGTGCAGCAGCTCCGTAATATGAGACGGTCTTCCAAACGTGCTTTTATTAATGTTATGAATATTATGAAGTGCCTGTTATATTTAATCCGTGTGGTCAGTGCTTCTTTGTGAAGGAAGCTGGAAGAAGGGTTAGGACAGGCTAACACGGGCTAACATCATTAGCCTTGATGGACACAAAATTCAGAACCGTGCGAGAAACGCTGCATCTTGGCAGCATGTAAATGTGTGGGAATAACATCAGCCTTTATTTTGTCGGGACACAACTGGAAACACAATTCCAGGTGATTTTTGGAACAGTTTCTAAGGACTGAGCGGCATTTCTGCTCTGGAAAGCTCACACACCGCCCCAGGACGGCTGTGTAAGCTGGCGGCTCGAGCTCTGCTCTGTCCTCGTGAGTGCGGCAGCCGCTAACCCAGAGCGGCGGGTCGGCTCACAGTCCGAATTCTCACACATAACCAAACAACAAAACGCACACGTAACAAAGCACCCTCCCCTCAAACACATTAATAAATCCAGCTGCTCTGCTCAGAGAGGTTTACTCGGTCCACTGGCACCGGAGCCCGAACGCAGAGCTCGGGTGCCGGGTCCAGACGTCAGTGGGCACACATCCCCCCCGCATCTCCCTCGTGAGGGGTGAAAGAGAGGGGAGAGCCAGGGGGGCGAGAGCGGAGCGGCGTTTTCCGCAGAACAGCTGGTCGGTCCCGTATGAGTTCCAAAGCTTTCTCTCAGCGAAATACCATCTATGCATGACGTAAACCAGAGCAGTAGTGACACACGATCGGAATGAACCGTTTACATGAACAACGATCGGATCAACAATCGGTATAACCCACCTATCTCCATCGGAAAGAAATTCTGATCCGAACGAGTCTGATCGGGGCAGAGTATTCCGAACGGCGCGTTTACATGACGCATTTTCTTTCGGATCAGATCCCTTCACCCTAATAGGACCAGAGCTATAAAGTTTAGCTTCTGACCTGTTCTAAAGGAACCAGCAGACGTTGCTGCTTTGCAGAGCTTAGTGTGTGCAGAAGAATAGACCTGGACCACCTGGTCCAGAGGTTAAAACCCACAAAAAGATGACATATAATCAAAGATACAGAAACATGAAAACATATCTGTACCAATATCCATAACTATACGTTTATGTATATATGTTTATGACTGCAGTCATGGTAAAGTTCCAAATAAAGAAATTGAGCTTATTGGAGGAGAGAACGTTTGTGTTGTTTCCAGTAGTTTACAACACTACAAAGTAACATTCTCCATCACAATATATTGTGAGAATAAACTGAAACAAATCTAATGTGTGGGATTCATCTATTTACATCTAAACCCTTTTAAATATGTCACATATGCCGCCACACTCTTCCCCACTTTAGAAATGTTCAAGCATAAAATCTATCATATCTATATACAGGATCAATAACACTGAAATAAAATTCTGTTTGAAGTGACTCTGCAGGGTACTATAGTAATGTACTCTACACAAGACACCATATTTATGAAGACCAAAGTATAGGATTTATGTCAAATCAAATCAAAATTTCCATTAAATGAAAAAATAAGTCCACACACGACTTTGAAATAGGATTTGAAAGAGGAATGGAAGAAGATTATACTCCAATCCAAACCCCCAATCAACAACACTCATAACAACAAAACAACAAGATTAAACAATTTGATATAATAAAGCTAACATATGAGAAACATTTGACGAAGACAGACACGCCCAAATACTCAGACCAAACACCACACCCCGTATAAAAAGGAAGAAGGAAACAAGATGCGTCAGCTGAAAAAAGATACAAGAACAAAACAAACCTACAAAACGTGTGAACACTTAAACATTTTTCTTCTTCTTTTTCCTTTCTCTCCTCTCTTGTATATGTAAAGGATCATATGTATTTATGATCCTTTTGAGTTCATGTTTTACTTCGAAGCCCATCGAGACGACTGCTGTTGGGATTTTGGGCTATACAAATGAAATTGAATTGAAAATTGAACATAGAGTTCAATAGGAAAATACTAAAATGAACTAACAAACTGACTAAACTATACTGGCATCCCAGCCCTTAGACCCCCCTTCGCGGTAAGGAAAAAATCCCAAAAAAAACGGATTCCGGAAAAAAGGAAGAAACCTCAGGGGTGTCCACATGAAGGAGGGATCCTCCCCCAGGACTGACAGGCGATTTACCAGAACTCTTAGAGAAGAATTAACTTATCTAAATCTACAACTACATATATAAAAGTCCAGCAGACGAGCTTCATCCAGTCGTGGTTGGGGGGACAGTCGGGTGCGCGAGTCGAGCCGGAGACAGGAACCACAGCCAGGTGGGAGCAGGAGCAGAAATGTGCTTTAAAGCTTGGAAATAATGGATACATGCATAAATTCATCTACATATTAATAAATACATCACTATTGTTCACTTGCTTAGCTGCACTACTTTTACAAACACATTTATGAAGGTTTCTCTGGTTTCTCTTTATTTTCCACTGGTGTTTGTCTTTGTGTATTTTATTGTGTGGAGCTAATTTAATGTATCTTATTGTACTTTATTGCATTTGATTTTGTTTTTATGTACAGCACCTTGAGCTGTCTTTGTTGTCACGAAAGGTGCTATATAAATAAAATTAATTTGAATTTAGAATTTGAATTTAAGGGATTAAGGGTTTTCTTGTGCTTTCAAAGTGAGCCGGAAAAACTATGAACTAACAAAAGCTTAAAACTCCTCCTTCAACAGTTTATAATAATAGTCTAATAGGCCAAACATTTTGAGCAGGAGCTTTATTTAAAAAAAAAAACAATTTAACTGAAAAACCATCTGGATCCTCTGAAGAATTCAGAATGATCGTTTTATGAAGCTCAACAGTCCTGCCACATTAAAAGACATTGAGATTTTTTGCCTTTGTAATCAAGAGACCCTGTCAGGAAGATTTCTTATTAGAAAATAACAAGGAATGCACATTTTAACACTGTCTTTTGATGGCTCTGGTCTCAAACGTTTGATTAGCTAATTAATAGTCAATTTTATTCAAATTGGTCCCAGAAAAGAACGCAGTGTGGCTACATCAGAAGGTGTG
>CM074507.1:8556448-8588432 GCA_037389245.1 Oryzias sinensis
GGGGGGGGGGGGGGGGGGGGAGGTTGTTGAGGTGCAACGCAAGGCACATTTACCGCAGACCGGTGTGTGTGTGTGTGGCGGGAGGGGACGGGACACGTTTACCGTGGACCGAGGGGGGAGATTGTTGAGGTGCAACGCAAGGCACGTTTACCGCGGACCGGTGTGTGTGTGTGGGTGGGAGGGGACACGTTTACCGTGGACTGGGGGTGGTATTTTCTCTTTAGTAATAATAATAATAATGAATGTAAATCCCCTGTTGAATCATGTGCAACTTTATTAGCGGTGTCTTCGTAACGTCACTCCAACAACAGAACATCACATGAGCAATATCGTTTCTACCCCACCCCAATGCGACACACTCTGGATGCTATGGTGATGTTTGAACATCCCTTCAAAATAAGTTTGTTTGGTGTCGCGACTTTGACGTTCGTTAAGTGTGATGGATGTAACAGAGATAATCCGGTCACTTTTCAAAATAAAACGTTTTTTTTTTTTTTTTTTTTTGAAAAAAAAACAATAAAATGGAAATGTGCGTCCCGGTGCCAAGTGTCCCGCGGCCCAGTACCGGTCCGCGGCCCGGTGGTTGTGGAACACTGGTCTAGATGACCCAACTCCCAATGGTAAAGTGCCTAGGATAGCGCAAGTGTCACAGGAGGTCAGAGGTCATGACAGGGCATTTATTTATTAATTATTTTTTCTTTTTTACTTGTCCTGTCCAACAGCTGGGCAGGCAGATGAGAGCTGAGGGCCTCTTGTGTTGGACATATTTTACTTTAACAATAGGGGTTATTAATCTTCAGACAAACCAGAGGTATGTCTGAATAAACCCCTTTTGTAATTGAGGCCAAACTTTATTAATTTCAACCATGTTTGAAAATTTTGGGTGTTGGACCGGACGGAAAAGGAAAGAAGGGAAGAAGAGAGAGGGATGTTAGAGAGAGAGGGGGGTAGGAGGGTGATAATGGGAGGGGGGATAAGACCATGAAGCAGCATAAAGCAACAAGTTTACTGGTTGTTTATCATTACGGTAAGGTTCAAATGTAGTACAAAAAGGGCGGGGCCTGTCCACACACACACTCAAATGTTATCAACACACCTGTTAGTTGCAAAAATGTCCACATGTCGACATGCACACAAAATATACTTATGCCTTAAAACCAACTAGTGTGAAATATTTCAGTCATTCAGTCATGCAAACTGTTAGTGCAAAGGTGAGCTAACACCTGTGCTCAGGTGAGTGTTTATGTTCTTCTAAAATGGATGGTGGAACGTAGAAAGAAGGAGGGAGAGTGCCCAGCCATCCCCACCCCGAGACCCCCGCCGCAGCAGCAGCGGCAACAGGAATCCCCCCAACGCAACATGGGAACAGGCAGGGAACAACCGCCCCCCGGGCGACCAAGACCGCCACCCAGGCCAGGGCCAGCAGGACCGCCGCAAGGCCCCCAGAGCCAGAGAGCAGGGAGGCACGGAGGGAAAGAGAGCGCCGCCCCAGCCCAACCAGGAGAGCAGCCCTGGTTCATCAACAGAAACTGCTCATTGTTATGTTTTAATAACAAGCTATTTATAGTGAAAGCTGTGGAAAATGAGGCGGAATGATAGACGGTGCAGATCTCACAGTGACGCACATTCAGGCAGTCTGTGGTCACAGTGGTGTGAATAAAGAAATCAGTGCAAGGCATCATAAAACACTTTGGAAAACACACAACAGGATCTTTGAAGACAGGAAACGCAATCTCAGGTCCTTTAAACGTGAATGGGGATCACAACTCTCCGATTTTTTTTTTATGCAAATTTGAATGTCCTTGGGTCATTAAAGGCACTTTCAGCAAACATGACCATTTTTAACGCTCAGATCTCATAACACAGTCAAGGCTGGTTGTCAGATTTTTATCAGCGTAATCTGCGCAGATGAGGAATCAACATCTGAGGAGCAGCTTTTATCTCATCTGTTAAATCAAGCCGCCTCCTCTGGAGGAGCAGCAGATCGCTGTCACTAGCCGCGGTTACATGGGCAGAATATCTTGATCGGATCAATGGTCGGGTTAAAATTCACCCGTGCACATGGGCACAGAAAACCTTTTTCCGATTAGAACAAACGTTCCCATGGTCACGCTTTCGTTCTGAATGAATCATCTGGGCATGCGCAGTGTAAAATCACCCTGCTGCGGAACAAGGTCCCGTTGTCAACAAACCGCTGCCACAGACAGACAGCATGTGCTGCAGCTCCGTAATAGGAGACGATCTTCCAAACGGGCTTTTATTAATGTCATGAATATTATGAAGCGCCTGTTCGCTCATCGTTATATTTAATCCGTGTGATCAGTGCTGTTTTGTGAATGAAACAGAGCTGGAAAAGGCTGAGGACAGGGCAGGCTAACACTGGCTAACAACATTAGCCTGATGGACACAAAATCCAGGACCGTGCGAGAAACGCAGCAATCTGCATCTTAGCTGCACATAAATGTATGGAAATAACATCAGCCTTTATTTTGTCGGGACACAACTGGAAACACAAATCCACGTGACACCACGCGACATTTATTTCTGCTCTGAAAAGTTCACACAGACCGCCTCAAAGCCACTCTGTGAGCTAGCGGCCCGAGCTCTGTTCGAACACGGTTCCTCCCGAGTCCTGCAGCCGCTAACCCAGAGCGGCGGGGCGGCTCGCAGTCTGAATTCTCCCACACATAACAAAACAACAAAACGCACACGTAACAAAGCATCCTCCCCCCTCGGACACAAAATTATTAATCCAGCTCCTCTGTTCACTTGGGTGCCAGTGGACTGAGTGAGCATCGGGGGGCACGAAGCACTCCTTCCCTGCATCTCCTTCGTTAGGGGTGAAAGACAGGAGAGAGCCAGCGGAGCGGCACTTTTCACGGGGCGTCTGCAGAGCTGGTCGGTCCCGTATGCGCTCCAAAGCTTTCTCACAGCCAAACACCGTCTATGCGTGACGTAACCCAGAGCAGCAGTGACACACGATCGGAATGACCGTTTACATGCTCCACGATCAGATAAACGATCGGTATAACCCACCTATCTAGATCGGAAAGAAATTCTGATCCGAATGAGTCTGATTGGGGCAGAGTATTCCGAACGGCGCGTTTACATGACGCATTTTCTTTCCGATCAGGCGTTCTTTCCGATTACTTTTGCCCATGTAAACGCGGCTACTGACGGAGGCAAATCTACTTCGTTAGATTCACAGACAGAAGTTGGACCCATAATCTCTGTCATTAACTTTGAGTCATGATGACTGTAAAATGAACAGTTCAGACTTCTAAAAAATGAAACAGAAAAAGACATGATCAATGTTCCATCAATTCATTTGAGGGCGGTGTGCATCACAGCACAGATGAAGTCTCAACATCTGGTTGATGGAGCTGCATCACAAACAAGCTGCTGAGTTATCTGGACTCCTCTTCATCTAGACACACCTGTTTACTCAAAGGTAGATAAAGATGCTCTCTGAGGGGCAGGACGCTGTTGGATTTGGGATGAAAGGGGTTTTAAATAAGAGCCAGGAGAATAGAAGGACAAACAATTAAGATGGAAAAGATGTTGTTTAGTGGAGACACAAGATCAGTAAAGGTTAATTTGGGAACGTGGTGATATAAACGTCCCAGCAGCTGAGACCCACAGAGGAAAAGGGACTAAAACTGGTCTTTCTTCTGGATGTGTAACGTTCCCAACGTTTAGCCAGATGACATTATCTTGAAGTTTAGATGAGGCATTTGGACTGAAAATCTTCCTTGGAACCTTCTTAACATAGAAAAAAAAGCAAGACTGCAAAAAAGAAAAAAAGTTTGCAACTTCCTGATTGTTTTTGGAAAAATATTCCCCCGTAGACTGCACGGTGGCACAGTGGTTAGCGCTCTTGCTTGACAGCAAAAAGGTTCAAGTTCCGGCTGGGGGACCTGAAACAGAACACCAATGGGGAACCTTTCTGTGTGGAGTTTGCATGTTCTCCCCGTGCATGCATGGGTTCTCTCCATGGGAATCCGGCTTCCTCCCACCATCCCCAAACATGCTTCATAGGTTATTTGGTTACCCTAAAAATTTGTCCCGAGGTGTGAGTGTGTATGGCTCTGGGCTTTGTGGCCTTGCGATAGACTTCTGACCTGTCAAGAATGTTCCCTGCCTTTGCCCATGAGTGGCCGTGATAGGCTCCGGCAACCCAGTGACCCCAAAAGGGACAAAACGGGTTAGGAAGATGAATGATGAATGAATGAATTCCCCCTTACTTGTGTGGGTTAGAGACCCACCGGCAAACTGGCAAAATCCAAGCATATGGTCAGTGACGTCAACTCAGGTGGACACCACCAACTGAGAACACATGACTTATTATATGCTTTTGTCGGCTGATTTTGCTGTTCGAGGACAGCTGGAGCTCCATCAGCGTGTTACCTTTCAGCCTCAGGCTTCGTTATTTCCGGTCCGGTCACGGTCGGGACACAAACGGTAACTAATCCGACGACAAAGCTAGTCTTGGGGAAAGTTTCGACAAACCGCGGTGCGTCCGAAGGAGGTCAGCGGAAGGCGGAAATGCTGCTTCTTAGTCCTCAGAACCTATAAGTTTGATAGTTTCAGCATTGTGTAGTGTAAATGCAAAAATCGGATACGGGTCACTTTTTTTCTTTTAACTTGTTCTGTCCAAAAACAGATTAGAGCTGAAGGCCATTCGTGTTGGACAGGTTTTACTATCACAAAAAGAGGTTATATAACTTCGAGAAACCAGAGTATAGATTTGTATAAAAAACTTTTTGTTGTATTATTTTTCATTTATTTGTTACATTTAGTGTGACAAAAGTGGGGGATACAAGTACTGATTTGAATAAGTTGATATTTTAAACTGTAACAGTTATACCAGATCTGCTGGAAAGACAAAAATTACATCAAAGGTGAAATTCTGACACAAAGATGAGCGGAAAATGTCTGTCCATAAATACACTGTGGGTAAGGAGGAGGGATGAAGCAGACAGGGAGCAGTGTACACGTGCGGGTGGAGATACATGCATGCTGCCGAAGTGAACCATCATGTGTTCATAAGGGGAACCAGATCCTTGCCAGCCCCACCAGCCAGACCAGGAGAGGGGAGGAGAGACCCCCAGGCCAGGAGCGCCCCCAGCATCGGGACCCAAGCAGCCCGGGAGGGGGGGAAGAGGGGACCGCCCCCGCCCCCCAGCCAGGCGCAGAGAAGGCCCCCCGTCAGGGCCCCCCCCAGAGAACCCGGCGTCCGGGCCCCCAGGCCACAGGACAGGAGCGCTTAGCCGTACCAGGCGGCAGCCATGGGGGCCACCGGGCACCAGACGCCGAGACAAGGACCAAGGACGAGGCCTGGGCCCCTAGAACCCATGAGCCGCCCACCACCCAACCGGCGCCCCGTCTCCGCAAGTCAGCCCCGGCACCCGACCCGAGCATCCCAGAGATCGCAGCGCACCCACAGCTCCCCCCCCCATAACCCTACCCTCTACAACATGGGTCACTTTTAAAAGATGTCAGAAAGTCAGAGAATCGGATTTGGGCATCAAGACCTGCAGTGTAAATGCAGCCTTACAGTCATGCATGACTTTTCACAGTCATGCAGGTTTTTAATAATAATAATAATAATAATAAAAATGGATTGGATGTATCTGTGCTTTTCCAGACGCTCAAAGTGCTTACAATGTGCCCATTATTCATTCACTCTTCATTCATACTTCGTGATGGTTTTTTACAGTCATGCAGGTCCAGGGGTTGACATAGCCCAGAAATTTGCACTGGCCCACAGGGCCAGTAGTTTTTGAAACTTACTGGCCCTGCCTGAAAGTTACTGGCCCGACACCGCGCATAGCAGGAGCCCGCCGCTCCGCAGGTGCTTGCAACTTTAGGGGGGTCCGGGGGCATGCCCCCCCGGAAACTTTTAATATGGTGCAATTTGGTGCATTCTGGTGACATCACTTATTTCTACACTTTTCAATGACTGAAAATAGACGATATCAAACTTAAATCTGCTCTAGTCTGTTTCAGATGTTTTGAAGAGAGCACTGCAGTGTAGTAGGTAACACTAGTTCAGAAGTTTTCATGGTGCTTCTAACGGCAAATATCGCAATAAATCATAAACCTTAAATGTGTTAAAACAATCTAATGGCAGCTTGAACCATTTAACGAATCAAATAAATCCCTTAATGCATTTGACCAATCGGATGGACGCCTTCACATTGTTGACCAATCAGATGGAGCCCTGTTATGTTAGATGTTTGTAACCTATGTCAACGTGGGTCATTTGGAGTATAATTTTTAAACTGGGAATGGTTATTTGGTTATTTTGCTGTTTGTTTATATACCGCAAATTATATCGTTATCGCAATTTTAATCTCTGATATCGCATATCGCGAGTTTTCCTCATATTGTGCAGGTCTAACTGAGATCATTCAGCTAACTAGAAATACTTACTGCTTACAGTGTTGTAAAGAAAAACAAAATTAAGTAGTTTAACATTCTACTGCATTTGAGTCTGAGATTCAGGTATTTGGAGTTGCCTTTGATTTTTTGACATTCAGCTTAAAGCTTAGTGCATACATGTTCATCTTCAATGCATTCATTAAATATCTTGCTGTCCACAGTACTAATTCCACCCATTACTCCATCTAACATATTCCTATCTATTCCTGCCATGTCTTCCACATCTCTGACATGCTTCAGTCTCTCTTCAGTGACGGTGTCGGATTTATAATCAAATGTAATAATAACCCACTGGCTTGTGCCTTCGTTGTTGCTGTTTAACATTGTTTTGTATTGAATTGTTACATTCAATAAAGTTTGAAAAAAAAAAAGTAGTGAGCGCGTGCCGCGTGGTGCTCGGCAGTGAAAGCCGCGCGCGCGCAGGCGGGAGAGAAGGGGAAGTGATCAAAGGTTTCCCATAGAAACCCTTGAAGTCTGAACACAGGACTAGCAGAAAAACTAAATTATGAAGACGATGTAAATCTACACGT
Organism: Oryzias sinensis; assembly: GCA_037389245.1. Lineage (NCBI taxonomy): Eukaryota > Metazoa > Chordata > Actinopteri > Beloniformes > Adrianichthyidae > Oryzias > Oryzias sinensis. The sequence goes on from CM074507.1 coordinate 8,563,423, forward strand.
TTTCGCAAAATTTACTTTATTGAAAAAGGTGAAGAATATATAAACCGTTAGATATTTTAGTGGCCCGAGCGGACAAGTGAAAAGTAAAGTCTTGTGGTCCGCACTGCTCGAAAAACAGGACCGGGCCAGTGGACAAATGGCTATGTCGAGCCCTGAGGTCTCCATACAGCCATGCCGGTCTTTATACAGTCCTGAAGGTCTTTATACAGTCATGCAGGTCACCATACAGTCATGCATGTCTTGATGCAGTCATGCAGGTCTCCATACAGTCATGCAGGTCTTTATACAGTCATGCAGGTCTTTTTACAGTCATGCATGTCTTGATGCAGTCATGTAGGTCTTTTACAGTCATAAAGTTTTTTTTTTTACAGTCATGCAGGTCTTTACACAGTCATGCAGGTCACCATACAGTCATGCAGGTCTCCACACAGTCATGCAGGTCTTTATACAGTCATGCAGGTCTCCATACAGTCATGCATGTCTTGATGCAGTCATGCATGGCTTTTTACAGTCATGCGTGTCTTGATGCAGTCATGCAGGTCTTTATACAGTCATGCAGGTCTCCATAAAGTCATGCATGTCTTGATGCAGTCATGCAGGTCTCCATACAGTCNGGAGGTCTCCATAAAGTCATGCATGACTTTATACAGTCATGCAGGTCCCCATAAAGTCATGCATGTCTTGATGCAGTCATGCAGGTCTTTATACAGTCATGCATGTCTTTTACAGTCATAAAGTTTTTTTTACAGTCATGCAGGTCTTCATATAGTCATGCAGGTCTTTTACAGTCATGCATGTCTTGACGCAGTCATGCAGGTGTCCATACAGTCATGCAGGTCTTTATACAGTCATCCAGGTCTCCATACAGTCATGCAGGTCTTAATACAGTCATGCAGGTCTCCATATAGTCTTGCATGTCTTGATGGAGTCATGCAGGTCTTTTACAGTCATAAAGGTTTTTTTTACAGTCATGCAGGTCTTTTACAGTCATGCCAGTCTTTTCACAGGCATTCATACAGTACACACCACAGCTTCACATTCAAATGAGAAGGTGTGTCCAAACTTTTGGTCTGTACTGTCGATGGACAGCTCTCTCAACACCATCAAAACACAAACCCTAAGATTTTTCAGCACAGGCTGTCATCCTTCACTCTCTGCTTGACTTAAAGTAAACAGTGTTTCTCATGCTGTGCTTAACCTGAACAGCTCATTTCACTTTTAATTGAAGGAGTTGTCATCTGTAATAAGCTCCGCCCCTCTGTGGCTGCTCTTCCTCTTATGTGGGGGAGCTGAAACGACAAAACCCTCAGCCTTCCATCTGCTGCTGGGTTTCTGACTGCTTCTGCTGTTTAGTATTTATGCTCTTTTGAACAACAGTTTGATTGATAGAACAATAAAAAGTTTTCCTTCGAGTTCCCTAAAGGAAATACCATTTGATAGTTCCTGTTTTCCCAGTTGTCCGTTTCCAGGTAATTAGTGTAGGGAAAGCCAATGAAACATCTCAGGACTTGCTTGTTTCAGAACCATCAAAATAGCTGTTATTACATCTATTTCAGGGGAAACAAAACAAGTCTGCAGTTTTGTTTATGGCAGCGTGTAACCACAGGCTGCATGAGAGCCGTCTCAGCCGTGTCATTAACCAAACCTTTGAGTTTTCCGTGACAGTAATCTCTCCACTTTGGTCCTTGTTTATGTGGATATTTAATTACAAAAAGTTTTCCTGAAGTTCAGAGGGGTGCAAAGATTAACCCAACACTTCCATTCAAGTCCCAAAATAGTCTCTTATACAGAAAAACTCTGAAAAAAAGTCCTCTAAGTGAGAACCTTGCTCAACTTTAGCATCACTTTTTTCTGGCTGGAACGCAGACAAATGAAAAAAGAATAGAAACCCGTCTGGAACTCAGACACAATCTTTATACCAGTTTTGAATATTCAAGTAGGTTTGAATGTGGAAGCGGGCTGTTTCTAGCTTCAGTGGCTGCTGATCAGCTGGAACTGGGGCTCCAGGTTCTGATTACCTGAGCGCACCTGATCAGGTAATCACCAACAAGCAAAAGAGGAGTTAGTTGAAAAACCAGCATAGCATCCTCCAACTGCTAGTTTTAAATGTTAGTATGTTATTTAGTGTAACTAGTCAAAGTCTTCTGCCTACAATAATTTTAGCCACATTTTTTACGTTTAGTTCAGCTTTAGTTGATCAAAACAAGATACCTTTTTCCATCTCGTACATATGTGGGAGGCAGCGGTTCAGACGCTTCCTGAGGTTTGTGCTGGTTGGTCTGTTTGTTTGTTTGTGGCATATTTATGCAGGTGTGTTGGATTTTACAGAAGGGACTTCTCTGAGAACAACTTGGAAAAAAGGTTCATTTTTATTAGACTGAGTGATAAAATCTCTATATACTGTTGTTTGAGTTTCACATTTATGTTCAGATATGAAGGGAAAAAATCTATTAATTTTATAGCTAATTATACATTCTATTATAGTTTTTTCTCTGTGTGTTTGTCACAAAAACTGGTCGACCACACTTAGTCTGCAGACAAACACTGGCTGGAGGTGAGGGAACATGTCTGTAGGGATTATCCTGCTCAACGATGGAGTGGCCGGCACAGTTTAGGGTTTGAACCCAGTTGGTTAAATGACCACAGCTGGGTTCTGCTTGAATGCCATCTGGGTTGAACCTCTGAAGAAGATTGTTCCATGCAGGACCTGTTGACGGCTTCATTCTGAACCTCCTCTCTTCCAGGTGCTGCTGCTTTTAAGCATAGCAGATTGGATGGTTCACTCAATGTGGCGGAACGGCAAAGATCCGGACAGCTTCTCCATCCCGTACCTGACGGCTCTGGGTGACCTGCTGGGCACGGCGCTGCTAGCTCTCAGCTTCCACTTCCTGTGGCTCATAGGGGACCAGGACGGCGATGTGGGCGACTGAAATTGCCTTCAGCAGTAAACTGCAGTAACAACGGAAGCCTGACCTTCTGGTGTCCAGCTTCTCCTGACTCTATGGGATTGTTAAGCCTCAGTCTTACTGACCAAAAGATTTCTAACCAGATAAACCCAAACTTTTTCCGCTCAAGCTAACACTGAAAACCATTATCTCAGCTTTTTTTTTTTTTTTAATCTCTTCTATATGATGCAAGTGATGCATATGATTTACACCAAAGTGCCTCCGGATTTCCTGAATACCGGTTATTAGTTCAAAGCTGGTTTTGTACAGGACACCTCACTGCTGCGGTCCAGCTGGTCCTGTCTGCCAGATGAAGGTCGTCTTTGGAGAAAACACCCATGGATTATATGTAAACAGTCAGGAGATGTAGAAACACAGCAGGTGTTTCAAACCAATTTAAGAAATTACTTTCAGCTCACTTTAATGCAGTCAACTCTGGAGGAAGATTATCAATGAAAACAACAAAAACAGTTAATGTAAGCAGGTTTTCTATTGATGATCCGGGCCAGAGGTGATCCAAACACAGCTCTTCCATCATATTCATCAGGGTGATAGCATTTGGACCATAAAAATTAAAATTCTCCTAAAAGTCCATCAATAACAGATAGATATTTATTTTCACTAATGATTTCCATGATAAAAGGTCAAAATGATCTGGAAGTGACACATCAGACCGCCATCCAACGGGATCATCAGTTTCCCTGTTCTTTGGAAGTCTTATGGACAAAGCTGTAATGGACCTCCACTGCGTCAGCTGGAGCCAGCTACCATCAAAGCTACCATCAGAATGGTCACAACGTTTTGACCAAAGTAGATGCATTTGCTCAAAGCCTCAGGAGAAAAATAATAATAAGAAAAAAAGACCAAACAATTTTTACTGATGGAAGTAAAATTAAAAAAGACCTGTGCCGGTCCCCACCCCTGATAAAATATAGGGTTGTATCAGGAAGGGCATACGGCGTAAAAACTTCTGCCAAACCACCCGTGTGAATCAGTGAAAGCTGATTGGGTGTGGACACCCCTAATGGGATAAGATGACTTTTATATTAGGAGAAAAAGATGGTTTTAACTATGTCATATTTAGATCAAATGACATAAATGATGAAACTTTGTCCTAAATCAATAACATAATCTGTAAAGTCTGATATAAGCAAATCCTAGACATTTATGGATCCTTCTGGGCCATTTTATAAACCTAATTTTAATCAGATTTGAAGGATGCTGGGAGCTCTCTTTTCACAGCAGTCCTGTCAGCACTTATGTCTTCCAGACTGAACATGGGATTGTCAAAGCTTTTTTTTGGAAGTGTGAAGGTTTACTGTATGTCTCTTGTCAATGTCTCATTATTGATTTACAATGCAACACAAATGTGTGTGTGAGAAAACTGTATAACTGTTGAAGGACTATTCTGTAAAAGGGGGTGGGGGGGCTTGCCTTACCAAGAAAATATTTCCCTTTTTAAATACATTTAATATTAATAAAAAATTAAGACTCTAATGTTTTGTAATCTTTCTACACATCACAAATTAATCTTAGAGGTGTCCTTGAGAAACTTTGGAAATAAGACTTGATGTTACCTGGGGTTCAGGTCAGTGCCTCGGTTCAGGGAGGTAAAAAGTGCAGCTGAACAGTAACTGAGTGTGGGTTTAGGTACATTCCACATCTCTTGTGGTTAAAGTTGGCTGTAATGTTCATAGATGTTCCCTCCAGCTATGACCTTTCTTGAAATATTGCAATTTTAACATTATTGAATCCATTATTATTAAATCCATTATTATTATTATTATTATTATTGAATCCAGTTTCTTCACATAGAAGCAATAAATGGCGGTTTTATCTGTGATGCCATGGCACACCCACACACCATTTTTTCTAACAGGGTCAATTTGGACCTTTCTAGGTCTTTATTCAGTGCTAAAATTCTTTCTACAGTTTTCTGACTGAGTACTACCTCAGCAACCATGAACCTAAATCCCCACACTTCAATATTGCTATGATGCCTAAGTCATCTAGACAGGTAAATGATGTGGAATGGCAGCCTTGCTATTCACTTATCAATCACCTCTGCAAAAGCCTGAAGTGTTGCAGAAAACAGTTGATGTTTCCTCCATGAAATAACTTAGCAGGTTTTGCAAATATTCACGTGGGCTGACGGTCAAAGTCAATCTGGCAGTTGAAAACCTAAATCTGAAGGTACAACAAGTCTTAAAAAGTAGCTGTGCTGGCTCAGTTGGTTAAGTGAAACCAGGGTTCAATTCCCAGCGTGCCCAATGACCTTGGCCAAGACCCTTCATGCTACCCAGGGGCCACAATGACCTTCATGCTACTGCTTCATTATGTAGTCACAAGGGGGCCTAAGTCCCTGGGTCCCCCTGTGCCAGCATGGATAAAGTCCAGGGCTCAGTGAAACCATCTGTGGGAATTAGTGAAAGTAGAATCAGTGAAGGGATATGTCAAAAGGTGATCAAAAACAAACAGACCAATAAAGCAGATCCACAGAGGTCTGACTGTCCTCTCATGTCCTCCCATGATGTCTTTGTGAATTCAAGCTCAAGGTATGTAAAAATCCCTTCACTTTTCAAATACCAGACCCATTAACCCCTGTGCATGATCTTTGCAGTTATTCCCTATAGTTGACCCCTTCAGACTTGATGTTGCACAAGTTACTTTTTCTGGACAGAACCAGTTCTCCAGAGAGCCCTTCTGCCTTCTAACATCAGAATCCTCTGAAATAAAAGAAAGACTTAACCAAACACGTTTAGTTTTTTTTTTTTTTGACAAGGTGATGATTTGAGAAAATGCAGTAAGATAAAAAGTCCAGCCATAGTGAAGTACAGTGATCAGTAAAGTCCAAAACAAGACGTCAGTAGAGACATCTGTTTGGTGGCCTGGATACTGTGACCCGCCCCACACACACTGTCAGATAAATGCATCTAGACATTAAATAAAAACACAATTATAAACAACAAACCACAACAAGAATCAAGTTTCTCATGCACGAGGGAGAAGAAGCCAGTGTGACAGAAGACAACCAACACGCTGCTCTTCTCAAAGGTTGCCACCAGGAACCAAAAGCAAACCAGGAGAAGAAATCCCAAGATTGGGGTTTCCTATCATCCTGCATTGCCTGCTGAACCTTTTCAAGTTGATGTAATGCTTCAGTGATGCTGTGACCTTCATTGGTGTTGTCAGGAATAAATGTACAACAGGTATCATTTAACATTTTACAAACACCTCCCTCCTGAGCAACCAATAAGTCCAAAACCAATCTGTTCGGTAGAACCATAAGTCTCATGCTTGACATTTTTTCATTATAGCCTTTAAATGCTTTAATTTTAGCGTTAAAAAATAAACCTAATCAATAATCAATGGTCTCAATTCTGAGAGCGTTTTTTGCATTTCCCACCTAGGGAAACAATGCCATAGTTACCTTTTCCCCAGTATTCCAGTGTTTATGGTCTTCAGGAACATGTGATCCCCAAATGGAATCATGTGGCTTGTCATCAATAAGGTTAGGTCTGTGGTTCAGGTGAGGCTCATGGACTGCAGAAACTATGAAAGTGTGACCTGTGACCTTTACAGAAACACAAATCCCACTCCAGTCTCTAGGCAGACTGAGGTAGAGGGCCTGCCCACACAACTAAAACATTTGATCAACCACATAAGTACCATTGTTACCTGGAATTAAATCTGGATTAGATCCAACACAACGTCCTCTGGGGCAGGGAACTGCATAACCATGGGAAACTCTGTCATTGATTATCTGGATCAGCCATCGTCGAGAAATGTTTAGTCTTTCCTCGTTGGTGGTTCTTCTTGCAGGTGGATAATGATTCCAAAAGAACCAAATCCTTTTGGTGGTTCCTGCTGAGAGTAGCAGGAACAGTAAACAAAATGAACTGTCTCTTAGCCCAGTTGGACACGCCATGGTGGATATGTACCTATCTTCGGGAGGGAGAGGTTACTAGCACATCACCTCCTCAAGTCCTCTAACAGTGTAGGATCCGTGTAGTGCAAAAGAGATCTGGTGTGCTTTCTTCCCTAAGACTAGGTGGATTCCCCTGCTTCGCTGACGTTGAGACAAGCAGCTTCTATACAGCTGCCTCCCTTTGTAGTCAGACTTCCCCACCTAGCAGTTGGAATTAGCCTCACCCAGATGCTTTTTCTTGCAGTGTGACAGGTGGATCCAAGACGTCCTTTCAGAAATCTTTACAGCTGTTGGTGTAGTCAGCAGGACTTGGAATGGCCCTTCCCACCGTGGGCTGGACCAACACTCCCTTTTTATGGCCTTCACAAACACCCAGTCACCAACCTGCACTGGTGAGGTGTCCTGTGGAGATAAAAAGGAATCTGGCACTTGATTTGTCCTTTGCACATCTTTAATGGTAAACATGTTTCTCAAATAATCCACTAAATTTGCATCATCATCTGGAGAATGTTGCTGTGTAGGATCAAGGTCTGGTAACCTATAAGAACGTCCATACAACATTTCAAAAGGCGTTAAAGGTTGACCTGCTGTGCGTGTGATACGCATGCTTAGTTGAACTAAGTCTATCACTTGATTTACAAAATGTGTATCATTATCACTTCTTATCACTTGTGGTATGCCAAAAGTTGGGATTATTCTTTTACTAATAGCTTTAGCTACTGTAATAGCATCTTGTGTTGCACATGGAAAAATTTCAACCCATTTGGAAAATGCATCAATAATCACTAAACAATATTTCAATCCTTTTCTTTTATTCAATTTAATAAAATCCACATGGATTGTATGGAAAGGAAAAGTTGGTTCAGGAAATTTTCCTCTCTTTGGTCTAACATTGCCTTGGGGATTATGACGCATACATGTAACACATTGTTTACAAAAAATTTTTGAATAGAGAATAAATCCATAAGTTGTTTAATATTTCTCTAATAAATTCATCCTCCCCCCTGTTGAATCATGGCAAGGCCCATGACTCAAAATTGCTGCCCATTTGTTCATGGATTTTGGTAAAATAGGTTTTCCTTCTGTGCTGACATAAAGACCTTGTTCTAACTTTGCTCCTTTTTCAACCATAAATCTTTTTGTTGTTTCGGTGCGTTGGGTGGCATTTCTTTTAAAAAATCATCGGTTGCATCTGCAGTCAAATCCTCATTTGTTCATATTTCTACATCTTTTGTTGCAGCTTGCTTTGCTGTTGCATCTGCAAAGGCATTTCCTTTAGAAATATGATCTGTTCTTCGTGTGTGTCCCTCACATTTACATATTACCACTTTAGATGGTAACATTACAGCAGTTAATAATTCTTTCAGAAAGTCTACATTTAAACCCTCTGTTCTTCCACTGTTGACAAAATAAAATGCACTGTAGCAAACGCATATTGGCTATCAGTATAGATCGTAACTGGCTTATCTTTAAAGAGTTTGCATGCTTCAATTAAGGCTGTCAACTCTGCTGATTGTGCTGAGTAATTTCCATACAGGGGTCCTACCTTCAGAACTTTATCTTGAGTTACAAAAGCAAAACTCACTTTGTTTCTGCCTGTTTCGTCTTTCTTTGCTGACCCATCAACAAAAACTATTTCTTTTTCAGTGAGATCTAAAAATTCATCACTAATTGGTTGCATTTCTAGTTCTGATTCATCTTTTATCTTGTCATTTCTTTTACCATCTAGTCAATCTGAATACAATCTCTCTCCCAATGATCTCTCTGTCTACAAATCCAACATCCATCATCAACCTGCTCTGACCCTCTGTTGCTACTTCCTCTAGACCTTCATCTAAAATTTTCCTTTACCACGACCGTGATCTCTTCCTCTCTTCACATTCCTTCCAAAAAACACATCACTACTTTCCTCCTGCCAAAATGTATCTACACTTTGATTCCTAAATTTCTTTCTATTCACCATCACTTTTTCCTGCATGAACAGTAAAATTCACAAACTGTTGTAGTGCTCCTTTAGGCAGATCTATGTAAAGTGTCCTTATCTAGTCTGCAATCTCTGGTCTCATAGCTTGCAGTAAAGCTTGTTTCAGCTGCTGTCTATAGGCACCATCATCATTATCATCATCTCTGAGTCCACTATTAGCTTTAAAACTTTTTCAAATCTGACTCTAAAATCAGACACTAACTCTCCATCTTTTTGTTTAGTTTGACCAATCTTTCCATAATCAGGTCTCATTGGAAAGGCTTCTCTAATTCTTTGTCCTAAAAGTGTAAGACCTTGAATTAACTCTTAATTCTTCACTATATTTTTTGTTTCTTTTTTATTTTCAATTTGTAACCTTTTAACTAATTCTACAGTCCCCTTAAAATCGTAGTTTTTATCCCATTTTATCAAGAATGTAGTTGAACCTGGATGAACCTCTTTCCATATATTTTTAATCTCATGTTAATTCAACTTTTTTATTTGAATTCCCCATTTGTTTTGTTTTTTTATTATTATTTACGTTAGTCACAGAGTGTGATCAGAACCAACAGAGAATTTCTCTCAGGACCGAATTTCACTCCCCGTGCAACAAGCTTCTAGGTCAGACCTATTGTCTGATCCGGTCACACGTTTAGGGTCCTCCCAGGAGCAAAAACTCGTTTTAGACTCTGGATTGTTTTCACCTAAAGCCTAATGAGATGAAATCTTGTTCTACGTCAACAAGCAGCCTTGTGTTAACACCGCAAGGTTTCTAGCTGCTCACTGCTTCGAACAAGTTCACTCCTTTCACACATGCACACACATTCACACCAAAAAAAACTTTCCCCCCCCTTATTTTGTTGTTTTTCTAGGCCTTTTAGGGACTTGAACCCTCTTACGCATTTTAGGGTGCAGGACTCGAACCTACACCCGGGACTCCAAACCCACACGTGTTTTAGGCAACAGGACTTGAACCTGTCCCTCAGAATTCTGGGCCACTTCGGGGACTCGAACCCCTGAAAAAGCGCTTTACTTGCCTTGTCGTTGTGGTCTGACTGGTTAACGAATAACGTCAATCCGGACCCAGGGATCAGACCAGTCGATTGGCCAGCGTAGAATTCACTACGACGGACTTTCCTCCGGAGACCTGGTCTCACGGGCTGTGCACAGACTTCAATCGGCATGGTCCTCCCCCAAGGACACAGATATGTTGTCATCCGGCTCGAATGGACCAAAGAATGTCAGATAAATGCATCTAGACATTAAATAAAAACACAATTATAAACAACAAACCACAACAAGAATCAAGTTTCTCATGCACGAGGGAGAAGAAGCCAGTGTGACAGAAGACAACCAACACGCTGCTCTTCTCAAAGGTTGCCACCAGGAACCAAAAGCAAACCAGGAGAAGAAATCCCAAGATTGGGGTTTCCTATCATCCTGCATTGCCTGCTGAACCTTTTCAAGTTGATGTAATGCTTCAGTGATGCTGTGACCTTCATTGGTGTTGTCAGGAATAAATGTACAACAGGTATCATTTAACATTTTACAAACACCTAAGATGTCAGTAGAGACATCTGCTTGGTGGCCTGGATACTGTGACCCGCCCCACACACACACACCGTAAGGTGTCCTTCATATTTCACAGGATGCTGAGTGTACTTTGGACAGGTGAAGATGGATTGCAGTCTTACAGAGGACAGATGACTCAGCCTGAAGAGGATGCTCAGTGATCCTCAAGTGAAACAACATGCCATCCATCTTTGTTTAGACACTTATCAATCTCATTTGGCACTAGCCCTGAAACAGGGAGGGGGTGGGGGGGTAACAGCTTTAGTCTGAGAGGAGGACACAGCTGCAGGTGTGTGTGCACTAGCCTGCAAACAGCCCATAGCTGCTAATCAAATATCAACTGATATGTAATGTTTCACCTTTTCATATGGTGCCTTCTTATTTTAAATGTTTTTGTTACAGCCATGTTAGCACCACACACAAGACAAACAGGTCTGTCCTTCATATTTGTGAACAGATAATCTGTTATCTACCACCCGTCTTGAAAAACTCCTGTTGTTCATCTTTCGTTTGGCCATTTTTGTGGAGGGTGAAATTAATTTGTCTGATGTGACTGGAGCATGGTTGTCAATGACTGTCAACAGAAAAATATGAGCACTTGCTGGTTTCGACTGCGCGCCAACATACTACCAGAGCATTGTGGGTTTTATAGTGTTATACTGTATACACCGTGGGCCAGCTCTAAGGCACATTTGATATGATCTCACGGGCCAATTATAATGACATTGCGGGCCAAATTTGGCCCGCGGGCCTGAGTCCTAGAAGAAATAGTTTCCTCCATCGACGCCCTCAACCCCTGTAAAACAAGACACAGCAACAAACTGTTTTCAAAGTGCAAAAGCGTTTCAAATCCAGAGTCACACAGGCGGAACCACAGGGGATGCATTCTTACTACAACAAGACTTTTCCACATACCTCTGCTCCTAGTGAACACCAACAGTCTAACTCTGAAGCTAACCCAGCTTAACATACCGGTCACAGAGATGAGGGGTGGATCTAGGTGACTAAGTCCACATCACGCTTGCAGGCTACTGTCGTCACGCCGCTGATGTGCCAAAACTCGGCAGATTGCGCGCATACAGGGAACTGTAAACAAGTTTACTTGTTAGTTCCCACTTCCTGTTCAGATCTGAGTACTCAAAGCCTAGCTTGCCTGCCTGTCAGCTCTTGTTCCTACTTCCTGATGACTTGATGTACGACAACAAGAGGTCATAAAGGAAAGGGGAGGAGGGCTTTTAAAACACCATCTCCAGGTTAACTTAGATGTGTTGTATGGAGCCTCATAATTAGTAGGCGTGTCTTACTTACCACACATGAAAAAGTGAAGGTGACAGTGTTGCCCGTTGTAATTGGAGCACTTGGAGCAGTCACCCCAAAGCTGGAGGACTGGCTACAGCAGATCCCTGGAAAGACATCTCAGTCCAGAGAAGCGCAGAAACGAGCTCCCAGGACCATAGAGGACCGAACTTTAAAGAGAAACCATCCGAGGATCAGTTCAAAACACTAACATATTCAAACAGGTTTCGACTACTTTACGTCTGAGTGGAGAAGAGAAGTTCATCTAACGACATTAGAAGAAAACTTTTTTTGTTACAGAAACAGCAGCTACTCTGTGTCCAATTGCAATTTGGCTACTAAAGCCACGTGCTCTTCTGTTCTGAGTTTTTTTATGCTTACTACCCACTTATGTGCAAACTTCCACTTTGGCACTGCTCCAGTTTGCCCCCATTTGTCATAGTAATGCCAAAGCATTGAAAATATTCCAATGGGAAAGAGAAAAATGATCTCTCTGAAGATTTTCAAATGTTTACAGCCTGACAAAATATTTTAATCTGGTTCCAATATTCCTGATTGTTTCAAAACTAGACCAAAGACATTAATGTAAACCTTTTTTTAAATAGAATAGATGCTACAAAGCAGGTTTGTGTCAAAAAGCTCTCAGAGCCAAAGAAGATGAATCACTGTGACCAGCAACAGACCGGCGGCACTTAATTCAATGAACTTTCTTTCATTAAATTAAAAAGGGGCAAAGCTTCATCCACACAAGTGCTTTTGAACTTCAGACATGGATATAAATGGAAATTGGTTTACCAAAAATGCAGATGTAGAGTATAGAACAAACTTCAGTTTTGAGGTATTAATCTAAATTTGTTTCAAGTCATTTCATGTGAGCAGCATCATGGAGACCGAACTGATACCTCAGCGACTGTGCAGTTTTTATTGAAGGTGCTCTGAAAGGAGACTTTCCCCATCACTAGCTGGGAAAGGCTCCAACAACCCAGTTACCCCAAAAGGGATTCAGGAAGTTTAGAAAATTGATGGATGGTTGTTAGGTGAACATAGGCCAGCGGAACAGCCCCAGTGCTCTCGGTCTGCCGTTTCCTTCAGACAGCTTCTTTCTCTTCTCTTCGGCTGACACTTTTCAATGTTTAAGACTCTCTGGGGCTTTGATAAAAGAGCCGTAAATAAACTGCACAGACAAGTCTTGACAAGTGTGCTGAAGTCCTTGTTAACTCAGTGAAAGTGGACCACATCAGTCTAAAGCTCTACAATGACTGTGTTCCTCAAAAAAGTCCTTCTAAATCGCTTGACCAAAAATCCAAATGAAAGAAACTGTTCACTGTTGCTTCCTTTTTTTCAACTTTGAAAAAAAATGTTTTTTTTTTGCTAATTTTGTTTTTGGTTTGTGGCATTTAAACATTTTTTGCTCAAAAACATTTGTTTTAAAGCAGCAGGATGAACTGGGTTTGCTTGTTGTTGATCACTTCCTGATTGTTACTTTGGGGTGGAGCAGCTTATTAAAGCAAAGCTACTCTGCATCTGAGGGTGTTTTCAGACTGGATAAATTTGGTTCGCTTTAAGTAAACCAGGCAAAATTTTCAGTCAGACTACACCCAAGGGGACCTTGGTCCGTGACGAGGAACTGCTCTTGAACCCAGTTTTGGAAGTGGTCTCAGTTAATTTCCAGTCCAAGGTGGCGGCAGTGGCTCAGGCGGTTGAGCAGGTCGTCTAGAAGGTCGATCCTCGCTCCCCCCCAGTCAACAGTTGTTGTGTCCTGGGGCAAGACCCTCCCTGCCTCTAGTGTTGCTCCACTGATGTGTGAATGTGTATGAACGTCCCGGTGATGGTCAGTGGGGCCGTAGTTGCGTACTGGCAGCCACGCCTCTGTCAGTCTGCCCCAGATCAGCTGTGGCTACATCAGTAGCTTACCAACACCAAACATTAATGAGGGGTGAATGAATAATGGATTCACATTGTAAGCGCTTTGAGCGTCTGAAAAAGTGCAGATGAATCTAATCCATTGTTATTATCATTATTATTATTTGGACTGAGCTTCGATTCGCTTTGAGATTCCTTAGTCTGAAAACAATCCATCCTTGTCTATTGGAGCGGAACAACTGGACCAAAATGGCCACCGTAGCCGGTCATTATAGAATGTAAACTGAGTAGGAAAAAACTTTTCACATGATAATTATTGTTTCTCTTACTGTTTTCTGTAAAATCTATATGTAATAAACACTTCTCAGTGTTCCTTCTTTGCCATCGTCTCCTCAGTAATCGCCTCGCCTCCACCGTACCAAAGCAGCAAGTGGTTAAATTTAGCAGTCAAGTAAAAGAAAGCTGAAAATTGTCATTAATCTTCTAATAATTTTTGTCCCTTTCAGGGTCACGGGGCTACCAGAGCCTATCCAAGCCACTTGCGGGCAAAGCCTGTACAGGTCACCAGCACAGGCAAACATGCAAATCCACACAGAAAGGTCCCCCATTTATGTTATGCTACAGGTTCCACAGCAGGGACTTGAACCAGGAGCCTTCTTGCTGTGAGGCAAGAGTGCTAACCACTACACCACCATGCAGCCACATAATACTGTAAAAGTTTATTAATATGATTTAAAATGGTTTGATGATAATATTGTGACGTATTAAATGTGATTGTTTGTTCTTGTTCGAAATGAATTTTAGGTGAAAGTTGATTTAATACGGTGATTAAAAGGGGAGAATATTTTTGTTATCCTTAAATTGATTGGAAGGAAGATGAGAGATATGATGTCAGGAGAAGGTGGTGCACTCCTGGCAGAAAAGCGTAGATGAAAAAGTTAAGAAACATGTTAAGAAGTTCCAATAATTCATATGTGTGTAAAGAAAACAAATGGAAAGTGAGTTTAGAAGAACATAATTCTGATTGTTACAGCCCCTGGTCTGGCCTGCATATTTTTGTTGTAATGTGTTGAGCAAGCATTTGTCCGCTTAGCTTGAAAGCGCTTTTTCTTCTCGCCAACACAATGTTTTTCCTCAAAGGAACCTGCTCTGGCTCTATTTTATTGAGGGCCACAAAAATTTTTACCGTGGGCCGCCATTGGCCCCCGGGCCGCATCTTGAGAACCCCTGGCTTACAGGATGTGGGCGTGTGGTTCCTTGGATCACAAGTCTGATTTTCTATCAATCGCAGAGCTGAGCTCCATTCTATGGAAATGACACAGTTTGAGTCCCTCTTCTTTTCTGATTTAAATTTCGTTTCACTGGTTGTCAAATGTTATTTTAAAACAGCTTAATAAATACACTAAAATGCACCCTTTAATACATTTTTGAAAAAAATTATGAAATTGTATGTTTTAATGTTTTTACAAGAAATATTACAAATGTGTTTACTGTACTTTAGAGTAGAGTGAGTAATGCTTCAAGACTGTAACACAAATGCTCCCCCTACTAAAAAACAATGGTATGATCCATAATTGTACACACACACCAGGAAGTTCCAATGCTGAAATCGTTTGGACCACTTGGCATCAGTTCCCGCCTATTTTGTCATCTCTATTATAGAAGAGTTTCCGTCCACCCGTGGAGGTGAGCTGCGTGCAATGTTGTTTTATGACTGTTTTTATTATAATTGATGTATGTTAAGAAAGCATTGAAATGCGTCTGTGCCTGGTGTACGTTAAAATAGTGTGTCCAATTTTTACCACTGTTCCTCTTCCCACATTAATTTCTACTGCCTTCAGAGCACCTGCATACTCTCCAACAACAGCATCTAACACAAAGATTTTTTAATTGTTTTTTTCAGCTTTATTTTGAAAATATCAGGTATTCATTCCTTTTCTTGAAGGACTTGGAGTCACAGGAGGATTTTCAGGCTGAAGATACTGTAGTTTCCTCTGAGCATGGTGCTAAACAAATGCAGAGTTGTCCACAAGGTTTCAGAGCTTCCAGACAACACAAAGCTGCTTTTCATGTGCTGCTTTGGCTGACTTGAATATCTGGTTCTGATGCTGCAACATGACTGCCCACTCCACCACAGCCTGATGAAGGGCATGTAGAAGTTCTTTTTCTGTCTGCTTAGCTTTCAGCTAAATGTGTATCATGCACACAGCACTGCCGGCCTCCTAATGACAGGGTTTCTCCTTGAATAGGGTAAGGAAGGCCAGTGTTTATTCCAGAGTCAGGACCACAAGGTCAGAGTAGGGGAGAAAAACACTATAAGTGTGTAGCTGTGTGTATGCATCTGTGTGTGTGTGTATATCCTCCAAGACAGATGAATGGCTGCACTCAGTCACCCATCAGAACTGACATCCATGTTATTTCAGGTCACTGTGTTTACAGCAGGGCACTTGGAGTGTTCGCTCTTGTATTACTATTACAGGCAAGTGTGCAGAGTCAGAGTTAGCTATGTTCTAGCTAAAGAGTTTCTGTTCCATTTAACGAAACAGAGATATGGTTTCTTCATGTGTTGTATCTTAAAATGACTTTTGTTTATTTGATTTATTTAACCTTTATTTTTTATCATGAAGTCTCTTCTGATAAAAATGTCTTTTTCAGGAGGGACCTGGCCAAGAGACATCTGCACACAGAGAAACAAAATCATCAAAGTCATATTTGCAACCAGCTCCGGAATACCAAGTACACTCAGAACGCATTATTTTAAAGCAACTTATGGAGAAGTGTTCCTGCAGTCGCAGTGAGTTCTGAGCGCTCTTTCATGACGGAAAAAGCAGTTTTCCCAAGCTCTATATGGATCCTGGGAATGGAGAGAAGGAGCCGGTGTGAGGAGCAGGAGATGTTTTACTATTAGCAGGAGACAGAAAATGTACGAGGGCAGCAGTACAGCTCACAGTGATGGGTCCTGTAGACAAAATTGGTGATAAAGCAGAGGCCTCTGTGATAAACTGCATTCAGGCAGTGGAGGGTTGAAGAGGCAGCATTCATGTACACAATGTCCCCTGAGTTCCAGACCAGTTTTATTTGTATTTAAAAATTTACTACCGTATTTAAAAATTACTTATAACCAGAGCAACTTTGCTTACCCACATTCATCTAACATTGTATCTTCCCCATTTTAGCCTCTTTAAAACTTCTCCTCTGATGGAACTCTGACTTCAATGGATTTAAGATGTTTCTTTTTTGTCATCATGCAAAAGAACTTTAAGTTCTTGAAGAACTTGTTTAGCTTTCCTCACCTGCAGACCTCTAAAAAAATTCATTGTACTTTTGAGTCCTGCAGGCTGTGTCTACTCGTGGGTGCATAAGAAACGCAGAGCAGAGAGCTTTACTTCTTCTTTTGCACATTTAGTGATGAAACTTTTCTAACTGTCACAAGAACAGGCAGATGGCTAGATCCAAATGCTGCAGGTTTATTAGCTTTGCTAATAGTCCACAAAGCTAAATCAGGGGCAGGCAGGCAGGGGTCAATAAAAGTCATAAGGTCATCCGAGGAGAGACAGGGTAGTCAGGATTCAAGCGAGAGTTGGGGCCGGTTGCAGGCAAACAGAGTCAGATACATGGTCAGGAATCAGAATGTAAGGTCCAAATACAATGCTCGGTAAGGAAGACAGAGTGGCACAAACAATACAAAAAACTGTGCTCAGCAGAGCTTAAGTATGCTGTGGTTGATTCAGGTGTGCGGCATCCAGGAAGTGTGCGCTGGGGATTGCTGTCAGTTGTAGTGTGGATGGACTCTGGGGATGACTCCCGCCGGTGGCCAGAGGGGGAGATAGAGCTCTATACTTCTGATACTAACTCTGGTCTATTTCTTTGTGAAATCACAGAGTGAAGCAACCATCAACACATGTGAAAAATTTATTCTAGACCATATATGGAGGGTTCCATCCCAAATCCGGCATCCTTTTGCTAGCCAAAAGTAAGGAGGCCGAGGACTAGTAAGCATGGAAGCCACTTTCCAAGATGAAACATCCAGGATGCATAAATATTTCAAGCTCAAGGCCCCAACTGATAGTTTGGTCAGTGAATGTCTCAGGCATTGGAGAGCAAAGGATGTGCTGGAGTACAGATCCTCATGGGAGGACAAGCCCCTGCATGGGATGTAACACTGGACCATAACTGAAGTGGCTGATATCTGGAAGTCCAATGAATGGTTTAGATCTACCACATCAGACAAGACCCAGGTGTAGACTGTGCAAAGAGGCGCCTGAAACAATCCAGCACATAACTGTGGAGTGTATCATGCGAGGGGAAAGCCCCAAGCAAGTGGCTGGAATAACATCCAGGAACATATGTGCAGAATATGAACTGGAAACCCCAAAGTCAAAATGGGAAACACTTCCGAAAGTGGTAGAGAATGAGAGAGCAGCGATTCTGTGGGACTTCCAGATCCAGACGGAAAGTATGGTAATGGAGAACCAGCCAGACATTGTAGTGGTGGATAAAGAACAGAAGAATGCAGTTGAGGTGGATACGGCAGTACCAAGTGATAGAAACATCAGTCCAAAACAGAATGCCGATAGAAAAAATGAGCATGTCCATGATTCGCCACCCTACATGCTGGAGGGGTTTGAGAACTTGAGTGATCCAGGTTGTTTGGGGCTTTTGCCCCTGATAGGGTCGCCCATGGCAGACAGGTCCTGGGTGACAAGCCAGACAAAGAGCGGTTCAGAACCCCTTTATTAGAAGTACAACCTACCCCATCACCGGGGCCCCACTTGGAGCTAGGTCTGGGGTTGGGACTCGGAGTTGAGCGCCTGGTGACTGGGGCTCTTCCACTCCCTCGGTCAAACTCCGGTCCTACCAAGCCTGGCTGGTTTCTGGCACAACCAATGCCAGCTGACAGGTACTGGCAGTCTAAGCAAGCCAAGGCCTGGGCTGTTGTGGATGCAAAAACCTGGTCCTGGAAAGAGTTGGGTGAGTCGCTGCTCAGTGGAAAATAATATTTACTTAATGTACTTTTTTCTATTTTATCAAGATGACCAGTGAGGCCAGGCCTCACTTGACTGCACGTCACTGTGTCTGCTATTGTTCCTTCTGGGAGTGAGACCCATCCTGTGTAGACTGGCTTGCCTCTCTTTGCCACCATCCAAAAGCATTTCTCGAGCCCGAATGACATCCCAATGGCAGTGCTGTAGATCCTGGTGGTGTGGATTAGGGAGTCAATAGCCGCAGTTACATGGGCAAAATAATTTGATCGGATCAATGGTCGGGCATGCGCAGTAGTGTTGAAAATACCGGAAAAAGGAAATGAGTCCCACAGTAGACAAACCTTGCTGTCATATACATTTATGCAGCAGCTCGGTAATATACAAACGATCTTCCAAACGTGCTTATATTAATGTTATGAATATTATGAAGCACCTGTTCGCTCATAATTTTATTTTTAATCCGTGTGGTCAGTGCTTTTTTTGTAGAGAGGCTAACACGGGCTAACAACATTAGCCTTGTGTGATGAACATAAACTCATGCGGGATATGCCGCAATCTGCATCTTGGCTGCACGTAAATATGTGGGAATAACATCAGCCTTTATTTTGTTGGGACACGACTGGAAACACAAATCCATGTGATTGTTTGAAAGATTTCTAAGGACTGAGAGACATTCCGCTTTGAAAAGTTCGCACACTGCCCCAAAGCCATCTGTGGGGTGGAAGTCCAAGCTCTGCTCGAACACACGGTTATCCTGACAGCAGCTAACCAAGAGTGGTGGGACAGATCGCAGTCACACAAACAAACAAACTACAAAACGCACACGTAACAAAGCATCCTCCTTCCCCTCAAACACAAAGTTATTAATCAAGCTGCTCTGCTCAGAGACACAGTTCGTTCGGTCCACTGGCACACGAGCCAGGACCACGCAGGGTCCAGACGTCACGGGTCACGAAGTGCTCCTCCCCAGCACCCCCCTTGTAAGGGGTGTAAGAGAGCGGAGCGGCGCTTCGCACCGGGCCTCCGCAGAGCACCTGGTCGGTCCTGTTTGAGCTCCAAAGCTTTCTCTGGAGCGAAACATCCGTCTATGCATGATGTAAAACCAGAGCAGAAGTGACACACGATCGGAATGAACCGTTTATATGAACAACGATCGGATCAACAATCGGTATAACCCACCTATCTCGATCGGAAAGAAATTTTGATCCGAACGAGTCTGATAGGGGCAGAGTTTTCCGAAAGGCGTGTTTACATGGCGCATTTTCCTTCCAATCAAGCATTCTTTCGGATTACTTTTGCCCATGTAAATGCAGCTATTGTCACGCTCGTTCTTAGTGTTTACAAAACTTGCATAAAATTCTTACTTAGGAAACGTAAAAGGACATTAATGTGGGCTTTTAGCTGAGCTAATAAACCTGCTGTATTTGGATCCAGCTGTCTGCCTGCCTGTTCTTGTGACATTACTTCTTTTTCCTGCATTTTTACTGTTCATCAACCTTTATTCCAAAGGCGTCTCAACTTTTTTGATCCGTCTTTTTTTTCATCAGTTATTAAAACAAGCTTTTTAATCAAGCTCTTCTCAATTAGAGGCGTTTACAGGAAAGACCAGCTGACAGGGATGTGAAAGTTTGGCGGGTCCAGAAGCAAGAACAGAACCGGAGGATTGCCTTTCTGAAAAGTAGGGTGTTGGAGCTGGAACAGTACATGCATAAGAATGACGTGGTAATCACCAGCCTAAGCGTTAAACCACGATCATACGCACGAGCTGTGACTGCCGACAGAGATGGGGAGCCTGATGACGAAGACAACAGCTCTGTGGAGCAACAAGTTGGGGGGGGTTCTACAGGAGAAACAATCCGACTGGACTGTGACGGTCTCAAGGCTTGCCACACTTTGCCTAGAAAAAGTGCGAAGGATAAACCAGCCATTATCATGAGGTTTGTGAACAGAAAGCTCAAGACTGCTCTGCTTAGAGGAACATTCGTGTGGTCAGCTGAGAGGAACATTCGTTTATATAAACAAACACCTTACAAAACACAACGCTGACATAGCTAAACAAGCATTTACCTGAAGAAAAATTGAAAACTGTAAAGCACCTGCACAACTGACTGTAAAGTGTTCATCAAACTGAACAGGATCAAGCCGAACAGAACCTATACACAGTCTAAAGTCCGTAGTTGTGTCTGAATTCCCACCATACCCCCTAACAAACTATATAGTGCGGCACTACAGTAAATGAGTTATATAACATTAAGGAGTAGTTACGTTTATTTTTCATTACATTTAGTTACCTGTATAAGTTATATCTGGCCCTTTGAGGACAACCACTACGTTGATGTGGCCCTTGGTGAAAATTAGTTTGACACCCCTGCATTAGAGTATACTTGTAATTCATCAGTTTAACCCTTGTGCTATCCTAGGCCCTTTAACATTGGGAGTTGGGACATCTGGACCCCACAAGACAGTGCGCTGAACCTTTTGTCTTCAATGATTTGTGATCTTCACTGGTGTCCATGGATTACATGAAATCATCTCCACCTTTATCCACCTTTGTCATGGTAGGGATAACACGTCAATGGTCATCTTGCCCCATAGGATAGCACAAAGGTTGAACAGGTTTATTTCCAAATCAAATGAAAATAGCAAAAGTTATATCATTTTATACCATGGTCCGGGTGAAAACTCGATTCTGATTGGCTGCTGGGTGTGCGTTAAAAAGTGATATACCACAGGATAACCGCATGGTGAAAAAAGAAGTTCCGGTCACCTGGCTTAAATGTTTTGTATCACTGCGCCGGCTTCTGTAACCCTTGTGCTATCTTAGATGACCCCACCCTTACATTGACGTGTTCTCCCTACCATGACAAAGGTGGATAAAGGTGGAAAGATTTCATGTAATCCATGGACACCAGTGAGGCTCACAAATCATTGAAGACAAAAGGTTCAGAGCACTGTCTAGTGCAGGGGTCGGCAACCCAAAATGTTGAAAGAGCCGAATTGGACGAAAAAAACTAAAAACAAATGTGTCTGGAGCCGCAAAATATTAAAAGCCCTATTTAAGCCTAATGAAGGCAACACATGCAATATGTATTTATATTAGCTATAGCTATATATAAGTTGCTACAAATCCTTAATGAGCATTCATGATTAAATGTTTATTTGTGCATTCTGCGGAGAACGACACGTCATGTGACTGCTCTGTTGTGCAAGTTTAACTTCATTATGTATATGAATTATGTTTCATTGCTTTCATAGAATTCAGTCATCATTCATTCATTTTCTTAACCGTTTTTCCCTTTCAGGGTCACTGGGCTGCCGGAGCCTATACCGGCCACTTGTGGGCGAAGGCAGGGGACAACCTGGACAGGTCGCCAGTCTGTCGCAGGGTAGAATGTCCACAAACACACAGCCATTCACTCTCACATTCACACCTAGGGACAATTTACAGTTGCCAATTAACTTATGAAGCATGTCTAAAACAGTACATGAATGATCTGGGTCTCTGCGACGCGTGGCGCTCATGTCATCCAAGCACTAAGGGGTTCACCTTTTTTTCTCCAGTTCACCGCTCACACTCCCGTTTAGACTATTTATTAATCAGTAACTCTCTTTTAAAAGAAATTAAAAGTTCCAACATTCATCCGATTATTATCAGTGATCATGCACCAGTCTCTGTAAATATTTCTAGGGAAATATCGACACCCTCAGGTACAACCTGGAGGTTCAATACGTCTCTGTTGAAGGACCAGGAATTTCTTGAATTCTTTAAAAAAGAATGGGCAACCTTCCTAGAATTCAACAATACTCCAGACATCTCACCGTGCATTCTGTGGGAAACAGCAAAGGCAGTCATGAGAGGGAAAATCATTTCTTATTCAACGCACAAAAAACGCAAAGAGAAAGCAGATTTATTAGAATTAGAAAATAAAATCAAAACCCTGGAGGCTGCTTATGCTGCTTCTGCACAGGAACACATTCTGGGAGATCTGAAAAATTTAAAGCTGCAGTTAAATGACATCATTAATAAACAAACACAATTTCAAATACAAAGGCTACGACTTGAAAGATTTGAAAACTCTAATAAATCTGGCAAATTTCTGGCTAATCAGCTTAAAATTAATAGAGAAAAATCATCAATCACCTCTATTACGGACCAAACAGGAAATATCACTCATGACCCGGTCAAAATTAATAACGCATTTAAAAACTTTTATAAAAACTTGTACACACCACAGATCAATCCGTCAGAGCAAAGTATTGACTCATTTCTTAATAATGTAAACCTACCCAGGTTGAATGAAGATCAAATCACAAACTTAGACTCTCCGTTCTCGTTGTCTGAACTTCATGAAGCTCTGTTACTTATGCCTAATGGTAAAGCCCCAGGGCCTGACGGCTTTCCTGCTGAGTTTTATAAAGAATTCTGGGAACAGCTGGCACCAACGTTTTATGAAACGGTCACATTTATCAATGAAAGCCAATCAATGCCACCTAACATGAACTCAGCCAACATAATTCTTCTTCTAAAACCAGACAAAGACCCCACGAGTCCTTCAAGCTATCGCCCCATTTCTTTAATTAATGCAGATGTAAAAATTATCTGCAAAGCACTAGCACAGAGAATAGAAAAAATCACTCCTCACATAATTGACTTCGACCAAACTGGATTTATCAAAGGCAGACACTCGGATGACAATCTCCGAAGACTTGTTAATATTATAGACTTTGCCACCATTAACAACCAGGAAATGACTATACTATCGCTGGATGCTGAAAAAGCTTTTGACAGAGTAAACTGGAAGTTCCTTATTGCTGCCCTCCATAAGTTTGGTTTTGGAGAAGCATTCATCAAATGGATCAAAATATTATATCACAACCCCAATGCATCAGTTAGAACTAATAAACAGACTTCCAACAGGTTTTTTCTTGGAAGAGGAACCAGACAGGGTTGCCCACTCTCTCCTTCTCTTTTTGCTATATTTATTGAGCCTCTAGCTGCAGCAATAAGACAGAATGAGAGCATTAAAGGAATTAAAACCAAACACAGCCATCATAAAATTAGTCTCTATGCAGATGACATATTACTGTTTTTAAGTAATTTACATTCTGTAAATGAAACGGCAACAATCATTAATGAATTCTCCTCCATATCAGACTATTCAATTAATTGGAATAAGTCTGTTTTATTACCACTGAACAGTAATGCGGAGCAAAGACTCACGATACCAGTTAAATCAGGAAATATCAAATATCTAGGTATCAATTTTTCCCCCAAACTATCAGAACTGGTGCAGCTAAACTACACCCCATTACTGAAAAACATACAGGACGATCTAACACGCTGGACCAACCTGCCTCTGTCCCTTATGGGCAAGGTAGCCACGGTAAAAATGAAAATCTTACCCAAAGTTAATTATCTCTTTTCAATGATTCCCACACAACCGCCATTAAAATGGTTCAAAAAATTAGACTCATCCATATCAAGCTTTCTATGGAACAATAAACCTGCAAGAATTAGTCTAAAAACTTTAAAATCTGCAAAAAGCTGTGGAGGATTAGAATTACCTAATTTCCACAAATACTTTCTTGCAAATAGATTACAATACATCTTAAAATGGTTAAAAAATAATCCAGAAACCAACTCATGGTTAGACTTGGAACAGGCGTTATGTGGAAAGATCAACCTGTCAGATCTTCCATTTATTAGCCAAACAGTTAAAAAACAGGATTGTTTCAAAAGTATTAATATAAACGCCACTTTAACAGCCTGGTGGGAATTTCTCAAAATATCAAAAGCATCAATTCAACCGTGCAAAATGACACCCATCTGGAACAACCCAGACATCCTCATAAACAAAAAAATTATCCACTTCCCAGCTTGGCAAGCAGGGGGCATAAAACATCTAGAGCATATAATTATTGATAGAAGATTCATAACTCCCCAGGAACTTCAAGACAAACATGGAATAAATAACTTCTTGGAATATCAGCAACTTAAATCAAGTATTACTAAAAAATTTAAATACAGAGACAACGATTTAAAGCTACCAGATGTAGTTACCACTCTGATCAATTTCTCAATGAATAAAACTCTCTCCAAAATATACAAACTTTTATGTAATTTAGATAATAATATTTCACTTCCGACAACAAAATGGGATGCGGATTTGAGCATCAGCACAGATGAAAGCTTTTGGTCAGAACTTTGTCTAAACACCTTTAAACTGACAAAAAGTCCAAATCTGCAGCTAATCCATTTCAAAACCCTTCACAGAATTTACTACACTGGACAGAGGATGTTCAAGATGGGTCTCAGCAACTCAGACATTTGTCAGCACTGTGACAGTAATCTACCCGACAATTACATGTGTGCACTGTGGTTCTGCACGCCTGTCCAGGCTCTCTGGCAGCAGGTATGTGCCGATTTATCAGTCTGGCTTAAGGTTTCAATCACAGCT
>CM074507.1:8588932-8604456 GCA_037389245.1 Oryzias sinensis
CTGATCTCCATTGCCTGATACATTCACTGAGCACACTGTCAGTTGGGGCCTTGACCTTGATATATTCATGGATTTTGGATGTTTCATGGTGGATAGTGGCTTCCACACTCACTAGTCCTCAGGCTCCTGCCTTGCGGCTAGCATACAGTCTCAGGGTGCTGGATTTGGGATGGAACCTTCCATGAACGGTGAGGAGCTTTTGTGTCTTAACATGTTCTATATGTCCTCCTTTGGCCATCTTATTATTCCTGCAGGGTGTCTGATGACTGGCAGTGCGTAGCTGTGTATTGCCCGGATCTAGTTCTTGCCATGGAGCTGGCTTCTCAGGACACTCGTTGCAGGTATTTGGCTGTTGCAGCTTTCCTTGCTGTCTGCTCCAGGTTGCCATTTCCAAGGTACTTATAACTGTCCTCATTGTCTGGCTACATTTATCGAGCCCAAATGACTTTCCAATGTCAGTACTGTATATCCTGGTGGTGTGGATCAGGGAGTAAATGTCTGGCTCACAGGTGACTGATGTTGGCCCCATTTCTGAGTTGGTATCCGTAGCCAGTCTTGTTGATTATTTGGCTGAGGGGGTTCAGACCAATCCAGAACAGCAGTGGGGAAAGAGCGTCACCTTGGTACATCCCACATTTGATGGACACTTGTGCAAGTGGCTTGCCATTGGCTTCAAGGGTGATTTTTAATGAAGGTTCTTAGAGTCCTTTTAATGTTGTACAGCTCCAAGCATTCAGTGATCCACATGTGTGGCATTGAGTCATAGGCTTTCTTGTAATCAATACAGGCTGTGCACAAGTTGGTGTGTTGTGACCTGAAGTCTTGAGCGACTGTTCTGTCAACCAGGAGTTGGTGTTTGGCTCCTCTGAAGTCTCTACCAATGCCCTTCTGTGTGTTGCTCATGTATTGATTTATGTGCCTATTTTATCTTGGTTGTAATGACGTCTGGCATGAGCTTCCATGTTGTGGAGAGACAGGTTATTGGCCGACAGTTGGATAGGCTGCACCCTTTAAGGGATCCTTCTGGATCAGGATCGTTAGCCCTTCTGTTAGCCATTCGAAGTGAGTCTCATCTCTTAGCAGCTGGTTCATTTGTGCTGCCAGGCGCTCGTGGAGTGCGGTGAGTTTCTTTAGCCAGTAGGCATGTATCATGTCAGGGCCCGGTGCTGTCCAGTTCTTCATACATGAGACTCTTTCTTTGATGTCTGCCACTGTGACGGTTACTGGATTCCGTTCAGGGAGGCTGCCATGTTATTTTCTTAGAGAGATCAGCCATTGGGCATTGCTGTTATGTGCTGTCTCTTTCTTTTCCAGAACTGTTCAGTTTCCAATGTTGGTGGGTCTGCTTGGCTTTTTTGACCCTGCCACTGAGGGTACACTTTCGCAGGTTGAGTTACTAACAGCCTGTTTATCTGTCTGGCTTCATTGTCTCTTGTGTACCTCTTTAGGCGGCTGCTCAAGGCCAGGAGCCTTTGTTTGGCAGTTTCCATTGCTTCATGTATGGGCAGCTGTATCTCCTAGGTACTTGCTTTTTTCATTGCACCTCAGACTCACATTTCTCCGAGCTGCCTTGATTTTGGTTTCTAACAGTTCCTTCCGTGGTGAGTATTGTTTTCTCCCATGGTTGCCCTTATAGCAAAGCATCTCAAGGATCACTGATGCTGAAGTGTAAACCAGTTCATTGATTTCTGTGATTATTGTGGTAGGAATTGCCCTCAATGCTTCATTCACAGTTTCCAGAAGACTTTCAACTTAACCGTTGTAGCTAATGTCAGGGTTGCCTGGTGTCCATTCGAGAGAAGATCTTGTCTTTAAGGTAAGCTACCGTCTCGCTCAGCGTATCTGTGGTTGTTGTGGCTGTCTCCTTCTTTTTTTGGGTGGGGGGTGGGGGGTAAAAGTTAAATGGCACACAGTGCTTTTCTAGCTTATTCACGGCTCAAACACTATTGTCACAGTCCCTCTCCCTCCCTCACACACACAACCATACACACAAAAGTGAGATCCTTCCTACGGCTTTCTATCATTATTTTAAAATGTAAGAAACCGCAGCTCAGTGACATGGAATGTTGCCTTTTTTTAAAGCATTCAAAAAATGATCTAAACTATAGCTAAGAAAGATAAACTTACTTTCCATGATCATATTCATTGATGACACAATCAGTGACAAGATCAGAGACAAGAATAAATGAGAGAAAATCAAAGGGAGGAGGAGGAAAGTCTCTAGGAGTGGAGCTCTTTCTTCTGTGCAGTTGACTCAACCATGAGTGATAGAGAAGAAATTAACATGTCACTTACAATCTGTACTCCGATCCATCTTCTTCTAGTGCACACACAACGCACGTGTGCATCCGCGGGCGACAACTTCTGTCACTACTGACGTTCAACTTGCATTTTATAAATTGCTGTGTTCAGTCAGTTAAAAGGCCAGCTTTATCACCATACTGCTGCAAACATGTCATCATACAGGAGAACTTTAGCTGAGAATATATGAAACTGCAGAGATGGGCTGCATCTGTCAAAAACATGGTCATTCTCTACTTTCTCCATAATTAAGAAAGCTAAAAAGGGTGACATGAGATTGGAGGCACAGAGATGAATGTTTACCCACCACAAATCCTTTTAGTATCAGAGCATGGGAGACCATGTATTTAGAAGTGACTCAATGCCGTCCCTGAACACAATGTTGATCAGAAATTCTCCCAATATACAAACACAGATTTTATTGAGATCAAGTAAATAAGGATTTTAGTACATCTAGAATAAAAACAAAACTCACAAGTTAAAAAAAAGTTTTCTAAACTACATGTAGAAAAATGAAACATTTTATGACACAATCCAGTCTTGGTGTTCAAAACCCCTGCTCAGCTAACAGTGTTATTGACATTGATATTCTGTAAATGCATATGTGGATTATGGATGCAGATGATGTAATTTAATACGTATTAAATACTGCCCCCAAACAGTGCTGGGGGGATTTAATGGGCACAGTTAAATCTGATGATGAGCTGCATTTGCCTCCAGGGTCAGACATTGGACATGCCTTAAGTAACATTTGTTTGAATTGTATTCTTAATAAGTAGATACGGTGGCCCAGAAGGGTCACAACACAACACATTAACTTACCTCACAACACATTAACTCACAACGGAAGTAAAACGGCAATTGAAGTGCTTTTATTCTGAAATTTCTACTGGGCTGAGCAGCTAACTACCTAACAGAAAGTAATGTCACAGTGAGCTGTGGAGGGAGCATGTTATTGGTACAAGAGAAACTAGCAGCAGTGTTGCCAGAAACTTTGTCTTTACTACGGTTCTCCTTCCTCTAAACACACACAATATGAACGCACACTCCTCCCTCCGCTCTGACACCCCCTCTGTCGCTGCACGCGCGCTCCTCTCCTTTATTCCGCTCCGTCCTGTGTGTGCGTGTGTTGGGGACTGCACGTGCCTGTGTGAGAGGACGGAGCGTAAGTTAATGTGTTGTGTTGTGACCCTTCTGGGCCATGAGTTAATGTGTTGTGTTGTGAGTTAATGTGTTGTGTTGTGAGTTATTGTGTTGTGTTGTGAGTTAATGTGTTGTGTATTAAACTAAAACTAAAAAAAAGATAATAGCCAAGCAACAAAGGTCTAGGTAGGGAAATTGATCCTGCAGGTTTAGATATTTTTCATCTTCTTGACGTTTTATCAAAATGAAAAAATAAGCATTTCTTTCTGTTCTATTTTTTTTTATCCTTGTCCTGTCCAACAGCTAGGCAGGCAGAGATGAGAGCTGAGGGGCTCCTTGTGTTGGATTATTATTTTACTTTAACAAGAGGGGTTATTAATCTTCAGACAAACCAAAGGTATGTCTAGATAAAAACCCCTTTGTAATTGAGGCCAAACTTTGGTTAATTTCAACCATGTTTGAAAAATTCTGGTGTTGGACCGGACGGAAAAGGAAAGAAGGGAAGAAGAGGATGTTAGAGAGAGGGGGGTGATAGTGAGAGGTAGACCACAGTTTTTACAGATCAGACAGGTTTACTGGCTGTTTATCGCGACGGTAAGTAAGCTAAATGTAGTACAAAAAGGGCGGGGCCTGTCCACACACACACTGAAATGTTATCAACATGGCCTGGCATGAAAAAATGTCCACATGTCAACA
The DNA here is from genome assembly GCA_037389245.1 of Oryzias sinensis. Classification (NCBI taxonomy): domain Eukaryota; kingdom Metazoa; phylum Chordata; class Actinopteri; order Beloniformes; family Adrianichthyidae; genus Oryzias; species Oryzias sinensis. The sequence goes on from CM074507.1 coordinate 8,593,073, forward strand.
TGTACACAAAACAGATAGTGCTCCAAACGCGATACTTATGCCTTTAAACCAACTAGTGTGAAATCTTTCATTCATTCAATCATGCAAACTATTAGTGCAAAGGTGAGCTAACACCTGTTCTCAGGTGAGTGTTTATGTTTTCTAAAATGGACAGGGAATGTGTGAAAAGAAGGAGAGGAGCCAGCCAGCCACCCCACACACCCAGACACCCCGCCAGCAGCAGCAGCGGCAGCTGGAATTTCTTGCACGCCATACACGGAACGGGTAGGGGAACAACCGCCCCCGGGCGGCTAAGACCGCCACCCAGGCTAGGGGCCAGCAGGACCGCGAGGCCCCCAGAGCCAGAGAGCAGGGAGGACGGGAGGGGAGAGAGCACCGCCCCCAGCCCAACCAGGAAAGCAGCCCTCGCCACAAGGCCGAGAGCCTCCAACGAGGGCCCCACCGAGAAGTTAACGCCCATGTGCCCCAGACGAGCACCCCACCCACACTCCAGGGAGTTCCGGCATCCTCTCTACCCCAACCCCAGGTACGAGCCAGGACCCCCCAAGGGAGACCTGCTCCGCGCTCCAGGCAGCCACCCACCCGGCCCACGGTTGGTCCAGGGAGGAGCAAGGCAGGGGCCCGCCACCCCCGCCCAGGAGGGGGGGACCCCGGGGAAAAAAGGGGCCCACAAGGGGTAAAAACAGGGCCATGGTCTCGACCAGGCCCGCCACTGTTAAGCCTATGGGCCCAGCCAGGGGCATGACCAGACCCACCCCCCCAGGAGAGACATTTAACACCCCTGCTGGAGAGAGCACCGGCCCAGGAAGGCCACCCAGGAATAATGCCCCCACCAGGGAAGGGCAAGGGACAGATGGACCCAGGTCCCACCTTCCCTGTAAAATGTGTGTGCGTGTATGTGTGTTTGAGAGGGTGTGTGTGTGCATGTGTGTGTGTTTATGTTGGAATGTATATATTGAGGGGAGGGCAGGGTACTATAAGAGGTTAAATTGGCTAGTAGTGCAATTAAGGGGACATCTCCTGACACTCACAGTGATGTCCCTCACCCTCCCACCAAGGGCCTTAAATGTCTATAAAAGTGTTAAAATTGGCGGTAGGGGTGCTAGGAGGACATCTGCTGCTTGCTGGCAGTGATGTCCAAGCACCCCCTACTGGGCGACCCTACATGTCTAAGGTGCAAATAAAACCGGAAGAGGGGGGGGCCCACCAGACGGGTAACCATAGTGAGGGGCCACTGCCAGCAGCGCCCCCCACCCCCTCACCCTAATATGAGGTTATATGAGGGGGTAAGTTGGGGACAGCTAAGGTGATCATCCCCTGGTGGTCAAACAGCTGTCCTCCTGCCCCCAGCCCAGGGGCCAGGTCCACCCAGCCCAGGGGGGGACCTGCACCCCCTGGAGGCGCCAACACTCCCAGGCCCCGCACCACCCACCCCACACACAGAGAGAGAGGAGCCAGAAAGCTGCCGCCCGGAGCACGCCCAGGCCCCCACCCCCAAACGTCTCTAGAAGAAGAGCTCTGGTCAGGCCTCGACGGGACCGAGGCGCGGCTAATCCCGCCAAGGCAACCACCCATTGCTCCCCAGCCAAGACCCCAACCGTCAGCCCCCCTGCCCCTGCACTGGCCAGTGGCCCTCTGGGCAGAACGCCCCCCCACAGGACAGGGCCGACAAGTTTCACCCCACCCTCTCCCAGAGACTCGCAGCCAGGGGATGACACCCAGAGCGACTCACAGGGGCCCCGAGAGGAGGGGTTGTCCTGCCCCTGGCCCAGGAGCCAGGAAGGGGCCGACCCTGCCCCAGGTGCAGATGGGCAGCCCACGCCGGCTGGCCCTCTCGAGCGGTGCCCCCTGGCCAACCCCCCCAGCACGGTGGGCAAAGGACCACCCCCTGGCCAAGCCACAGACCACTGACCCCCACCCCCTGCACCACACGCACCCCCACACTCTGAAGCCCAGAGGACCCCGCAGTGCCCCAGTCCCCACCCAGGCACCAGACCCAATCCTCGACCAACGGAGGCCCCCACCGGCCTCACAGGCACCGAGGCACTTCACCCCAAACCACACGGCAGAAGGGCAAGAGCAGCTACTACCAAGCCTCTAATTTAAGTCATGTGGGAGTCAAATACAGGAGACCAGAGAGATCGAATTCTTTCAAAGTTACTTGGAGATTTTAGCTGACATTTTTTCCAAGCTGATATGATCAAACAGCAGATTTCTGTGTTGACTTATGTTTATATTTTTCTTGTTTTTCCAATTTATTAAAATAGTTTTTTTTAGCCACACAAAGAGTTATGAAAATGATAGATGCTAATCTCTTCTATATCGATGGCACTCATGTCACTGCGACACAAAGGACGGTGAGGCCAAGATTGAAACCTTGTCAGACTGATAAATCGGCACATACCTTGCTGCCAGAGAGCCTGACAGGCGTGCAGAACCACAGTATGGCATGTGGGCCAATGGTAGGATTATTATCACAGTGCTCCCAAATGTTCCTGAGTGCCATTGAGACCCATCTTGAACATCCTCTGTCCAGTGTGGGGGTAAATTCTGTGGAAGAGTTTTGAGATGGATTAGCTGCAAGTTTGGACTTCTTTTGTCAGTTTGAAGGTGTTTAGGACACAGAGTTCTGACCAGAAGCTTTCATCTGTGCAAATGCTCAAATCTGCATCCCATTTTGTTGTTGGAAGGGATATATTGTTATCTAAATTACATAAAAGTTTGTATATTTTGGAGAGAGTTCTATTCCATTGAAAAATTAATCAGAGTGGTAATCATATCTGTAGTTTTTAAATCGTCAGTTTTATATTTATATTCTTTTAGTAATACTTGATTTAAGTTGTTGATATATTCTATGTAGTTATTTTATTCCATATTTGTCTTGAAGTTCCTGGGGAGTTATAGAATCTTCTATCAATAATTATGTGCTCTAGTTGTTTTATGCCCCCAAGCTTGCTGCTGGGAAGTGTATCATTTTTTTGTTTATAAGGATGTTCGGGTTGTTCCATTTTGCACGGTTGAATTGACGAGTTTGATATTTTGAGAAATTCCCACCAGGCTGTTAAAGTGGCGCTATATTAATAGTTTTGAAAACAATCCTGTTTTTGGACTGTTTCCACAATAAATGGTAGCTCTGACAGGTTGATCTTTCCACATAACGCCTGTTCCAGTCTAAGCAATCCATGAGTTGGTTTCTTGGATTATTTTTTAACTATTTTAAGATATTGTAATTCATTTGCAAGAAAGTATTTGTGAAATTAGGTACCCTAATCCTCCTACAGCGTGTTGTGTTGTGAGTTATTGTGTTGTGTTGTGAGTTATTGTGTTGTGTGGTGAGTTAATGTGTTGTGTTGTGAGTTAATGTGTTGTGTGTAAAGTTAATGTGTTGTGTGTAAAGTTAGTGTGTTGTGTGTAAAGTTAGTGTGTTGTGTTTAAAGTTAATATGTTGTGTGTAAAGTTAGTGTGTTGTGTATAAAGTTAATGTGTTTTGTTGTGACCCTTCTGGGCCACCGTAAGTAGAACTTTAACGACAATCTTATCTAACAAATGTATTGCAGAATATTTCATATCAAATTATTACCATGCCAAAGTTATCATGTTGCTGCTTCTTTTTTTTTTGCCAAACTTTATTAATTTCAACCATGTTTGAAAATTTCTGGTGTTGGACCGGACGGAAAAGGAAAGAAGGGAAGAAGAGAGGGATGTTAGAGAGAGGGGGGGTGATAGTGAGAGGGGGGGTAAGACCATGAAGCAGCATAGAGCAGACAGGTTTACTGGTTGTTTATCATTACGGTAAGGTTAAAATGTAGTACAAAAAGGGCGGGGCCTGTCCACACACACACTGAAATGTTATCAACATACCTGCTAGCTGCAAAAATGTCCACATGTCAACATGTACACAAAACAGATAGTGTTCACAAACGCATACCTATGACTTTAAACCAACTAGTGTGAAATATTTCATTCATTCAATCATGCAAACTATTAGTGCAAAGGTGAGCTAACACCTGTGCTCAGGTGAGTGTTTATGTTCTTCTAAAATGGATGGTGGAATGTGAAAAGAAGGAGGAGGAGCGCCCAGCCACCCCCACACCCAGACCCCCGCCGCAGCAGCAGCGGCAGCCGGAATCCCCCCAACGCCACACGGGAATGGCAGGGAACAACCGCCCCCCGGGCGACAAAGACCGCCACCCAGGCCAGGGCCAGCAGGATCGGCGCTAGGCCCTCAGAGCCAGAGAGCAGGGAGGCGCGGAGGGAAAGAGAGCGCCACCCCAGCCCAACCAGGAAAGCAGCCCCTTCGCCGCGCCGGGAGAGCCCAACGCAGGGCCCCACCGGAGAAGGACGCCCACAGCCCCAGACGAGCACCCCACCACCACCCAGGAGTTCCGGGCATCCCCCCGCCCCAACCCCAGGTACGAGCCAGGACCCCCCCAAGGGAGACCCTCTCCGCGCTCCAGACAGTCATCCACCCGGCCCACGGTTGGTCCAGGGAGGAGCAAGGCAGGGGCCCGCCGCCCCCGCCCAGGAGGGGGGAACCCCGGGAGAAAAGAAAATGTTGCTGCTTCTTGATAACTTTGCCGGTGTTTGGGCTTTTGACAATAAAGAATATATCTGGTTAGGTAAAAGCAAGATGACACAGCAAAAAAATGAAACTAAAACTAAAGAAAAAGATAATAGCCAAGCAACAAAGGTCTAGGTAGGGAAATTGATCCTGCAGGTTTAGATATTTTTTTTTCTTCATCTTTCTTTGGATGCTCTATCAAAATGAAAAAATAAGCATTTCTTTCTGTTCTATTTTCACTGTTCATGAATCTTGAACCTATTAGGTCTTCAGCTTATCTCATGTCTTCTTCATTAGCACCAGTGTAGACTAAAAGGCGACCACAAATATTAATTCATACATGCTTTTTATCTTTCCCAATTGTCCAGATGCAGTTTAATAAATCGCCACAGGGGCCCCAAAACCAGAGAGCAGGGAGCCATAGGGGACAGAGAGTGCAAGCTCCAGCCCAACCGGAAGAGATGCCCCACCCCCCATCGGGAGGTACCAACGCGGGGCCCCGCCCCAGGAGAGCACCCCCAGCCTCAAACGAGCAGCCCACCACCACCCAATAGTTCTGACCCCATGCTCCAGGCAGCCACCTACCCAGCCCACAGTTAGTCTAGGAGAGAGGGAGGCAGGGGCCAGCAACCCCTGCCCAGGAAGAAGACGCCCAAGAATGGTGGGGGTCCACATGGAATGTTTGAAACAAGGCATTCATGATTTTTCTAATGAAAAATAGTCTGCACATATTTTTGATTTTTGATCTGCATATGTTATCATTATTCCTGAAAGAGTTTTAGGTACAATTATATCCAGAGTTTTTCTGATGGAAAATAATCTGCACATGTCTTTGACACTTGATTTGCATATGCTATGATGATTTCTGATATAGTGTCATGTCTATTTTAAATAATTATTAAGATTGTTATCTTTATCATGTGATTTATTGATACTTAAGGATTCTTAATGACCTAAAACTGTGTTGGTCAGGTATAAATATCTGACTAGAAGTTATGAACCGGATAATGATAATTAATGTACAGAAAATGGTACAATAGAACAGGGTTGGGGTTATATACATTTTATTCCTTCCACTCTATTTCAAGCAAACTATGATTTAATGACTAATTAACCTATGTTTGATATGTTTTTGTATGGATGTAAAACTCTGTTAATTGTATTGTTTTGTGCATTATTCTAGCTTTGATTGCTTGAAATGAACCATTTCCAAATCCAAATTCCCAAAATTATTGTCGTCTTTAATCCCTTCACACCGATTTATGCAGATACCCATCAAAGCACTTTGGCTTCAAAATGTGTGTGGATGTATGCATATATATGTATCTGTATTATCAAATTAATGTCACGACTAATTTTCTTAAGTTTGATATATCTTTGTATGTAGATAGTTTTATTTTGGTTTCGATTGCTTGAAATAAACCCCCAAATCCCAAATAACCTTGATTTACTATCGACAAGAAGGCAAAAACATGTGAATTTAAAAATAAATAAACAAATACATTTAAACGTCAAGGAGTAACATGACTTTGCTCCCATGAGGAACTGGCGCTGTGGGACCCAAAATGACAAGGACAACCAGGCTTGGTGACAAAAATTTAAACCATTAATAATTAATCAAGAGCATGACCAAACCAATGGAGAAATAAAAAAGGGAAAAAAAGATAACCTTACAAGAATTTAATGAATTAAATTACATTATAGGGTAATTAAAAGAAATGAAAACCAAACAGAATGTTACAGAGGTCAACCGCCCTGCCACTGCACCACAGCCGTCTAGGGTTGGGCAATGTCCCTTAAATTGGCAGTTGACAATGATTACAGTAAACCATCGGGATGGACGATGATATCGTGGGGGGAGGGTATTTTTAATTTTCCGTTATATAGTTATTATTCGTTATTTTACTTTATTACTTCATTTATTTTATTTCCCAACTAATGACTCATCCGCGAGGATCCAGTATAAACTGAGGGTAGTGACTTTAACAAAAAAAAACAAAATAGAAAAGAAGAAGTCCACTGCTGCACTTGATTAGTCAAGTGGACCAGTGGACCGAGCGACCGTGTCTCTGAGCAGAGCAGACGCACTTTGTGTTTGAGGGGAAGGGAGGATGCTTTGTTACGTGCACGCTATGTGTGGGAGACTTCGGACTGTGATCCGTCCCGCAGCTCTAGGTGAACGAGCTACTAAACTCAGGAGCACCGGGTCTCCCGGTAAAAGTGTGTGTTAGAGCTCAGACCTCCAGCTCACACAGCGGCTTTGGGGCGGTGTGTGAGCTTTTCAAAGCAGAAATGTAGCTCAGTCCTTGGAAACCGTTCAAACAATCATGTGGAATTGAGTTTCCAGTCATGTCCCGACATAAAAAGGGCTAATGTTAATTCCCACATATTTATGTTCAGCCAAGCTGCAGATTGCAGCATTTCCCGCATGGATTTTATGTTCATCAAAGGCTAAATGTTGTTAGCCCGTGTTAGCCTCTCCTAGCCCTGGCTTCTTCTGGCTCCGTTCTTCAACAGAAAAAGCACTGACCACACGGATTAAAATTAAAATGATGAGTGAACAGGCACTATATAATAACCGTAACATTAATAAAAGCAGTTTAGAAGATCATCTTGTATATTATTGAGCTGCCAGATATCTATGTATGTAGCCTCTGAGCGGAACTCATTTCCTCTGCCGGTATTTCAAACACTACTGCGCATGTGCGAATGATTTATTCCAACCAAAAGTGTGAACATGTGAACGTTTGTTATAATCGGAAAAAGTTTATCTGGGCCCATGTACACGGTTGAATTCTAACCCGACCATTTATCCGATTAAGATATTTTGCACATTTAACCGCGGCTTATGGTGTTGACTCGCAGCGTGGCGGGGTTGTGGCATCACGATGGTGTCTCTCCATCGTGATGTCAGTCAGCCATCATGATGGACAATGGTCTCGTCCATCGGCACAACCCAGCTGTCCCAGCAATTATAATAATGGATTGGATTTTTCTGCATTTTTCCAGACGCTTAAAGCACTTACAATGTAGGTCCATTATCCATTCACTCGTCATTCACTGCCCTTCAGACAATAACCGGGACATTCATATGCATTGGAGCAACATTGGAAGAAAGGAGGGTGAAGTGTCTTGCCCAGGCACACAATCACAGTTGAGTTGGGGGAGTGGGGACAGATCCTTCGAAGGATCGGTGACCTGCTCAACCACCTGAGGCACTGCCGCCCAATTATGATACCTTGCAGCCACAGTCAGAACCTTCCATCAAACAGCAAGCAGGAGCTATAAATTAGAGAGGGCAGGATATTTTTTAAGGATTTACACATAAATAAATTGTTTTAACAATCATCGAGTCTGAAAAAATGTCCAGCTCTCTCTAACGTTTAACACCTTATTCTGTAGACTTCCATTCCCACGTTTAGGGGACTGTCTCCAGAAAAGAACTGAGCAAAATAACTTTTTTCTTTTTTTAAGAAAGAAAATGAACGTTTAATATGCTGAGTAGAACAAGGCATTTCTCTTTAGAAATAGGGAACATTAATGATTTGCTTTGGGGTTTTAAAGTAAAAAAAGAATACTAATGTCTGTACAATCACAAACAGGCTGATCCCCCGGCTGACTGGAAACAGCTTACATAGCAGTTCTTCCATGATTCAAAAGACTCCCAATTTTTATTAATTACGAAACTCAAAACTTTTATACTTTCCCTAAAACAACAAATGATCTTACTTTGCAGAAAAACGTAGAGCACACTTGTGTGTACGTTTTCTAACTTATTTGCTTTGCTCGGCATGTGTGTCAATAACAGATGTAATTTGACTCGATCTCATTATCCGTCCTGCCATACGCTGCTATTCATACAATGTTCTATTAGCCAACAGCAGGTTGTCCGTAGGAAAAAACACCTTTTTAAACTAATGTTGTTTTTTAACTTGATCATTATCTACAGTGGAGCAAATAGGTACGTATTTACTTAGCCACCAATTGTGCAAGTTCTCCCACTTAAAAATACCCCCAGCAGCTCATCCACAAACTGGACCAACTAGGACTGAACACCTTCCTGTGCAACTGGCTGCTGGACTTTATGACAGGGAGACCATAAGCAGTTTTTGTCTGCAATAACACCTCCAGCACCATCACAATGAACATAGGGTCCCCCAAGGATGTGTGCTAAGCCCCCTTCTCTTCACTCTGCTGACTCATGATTGCACCTCAATATCAAACTCCAACCTCTTCATCAAGTTTGCAGATGACACAACAGTGGTGGGTCTCATCAATAACAATGAGGAGACAACCTGAGTGAGGTGAGCAGGCTGGCTCTGTGGTGCAAGGACAACAAGCCCCACCTGGATGTGGAGAAGACAAAGGAGATGGTTGTGGACACCAGGAGAACTCACACCCAGCACGCTCCACTGATCACCAATGGTGCTGCTGTGGAAAGGGTGAGCTGCACCAAGTTCCTGGGGTGCACATCTCCGAAGACCTGCCTTGGAACCACAACACAGCATCACTGGCCAAGAAAGCCCAACAATGCCTGTTATGCCTACGTAAACTGAAGAGGGCTAGAGCTCCTCCCCCCATCATGCAGACCTTCTACAATGGTGCCATCGAGAGCATCCTGACTAGCTGCATCACCGTGTGGTACGAAGCCTGCACCGCGTCCTGCCGGAAGTCTCTGCAGCACATTGTGAAAACAGCTGACCACCCCCACCCCACCCCCCGCTGCTGTGAACGTAAACTGAAAAGCTTTTCCTCCAGCATCAGAACATTATCTTAGCCAAAGACTGCCATCACCCACTTGTCTACTTACTGTTTCTGGGCACTGTTGTCACTTTTAACTGTTACTTTAACCCTTTTGCTATGCAAGGCACGTTAACATTGGGAGTTGGGTCATCCTATGACCCCACCTTTACATTAACGTGTTATTCCTACCATGACAAAGGTGGATAAAGGTGGAGAGGATTTCAGGTAGTCCATGGACACCAGTGAGGTTCTCAAATCATTGAAGAAAAAAGGTACAGCGCACTGTCTAGTGGGTCTAGATGACCCCATTCCCAACATTAAAGTGCCAAAGATAGCACAAGGGTTACACAACCTGAATATAGATTACCGTCCTCATCTCAAATATACCTTTGAGGTAATTCAGAAAATTATTCTGGAGTTAGAGGGCAGAGTTAAATCTAAAAGGGTCCAGGCCTAGAGATCTGACTCTTTAAATCAATATTGTTACCTTAAAATGGAATCCAGCTGCTTGTTTTGGCCCCTTTTATATTCTGTTTGATTAAAACTAGCAAGCCCCTCTACTACTTTGATTTTTACTTTTTGCATTGCTGTTAACGTGTTTTCTAGTTTAAATAATAAAAAAAAACAACTTTAAATTTGTGTTCAGTGTCATATGTCTATTGTATGGACATTAGTCCTGTTCGACTAGTTTGACAGGTTCGACAAGAAAATATCGGCTATTATATTAAAAATCTGGAATTGCTGAATGATCTGTTTTATTATCTGCAATTGAAATTGTATAATTCAATTTAAATTTGATTAAAATTATTTATTAACTTAAATGGATTATTTTGTTAAATGCAAACAAATAGTAGTGTTGCTAAAACATTTTGTTTGTTAAACCTTTAGAAAGGTTATTGTTAATTGCATAGTAAAATCTTGTTAAACTTTGTAAAATTATTAGGTGTAGCAAAAAAAGAAGCATTTTTTACAGTAGAAAGTGATATTTTTATGTGCAATATTCATGTTGGCATAAGATATTTTTTTAAGCGCAACCAATGTCAATAATTCTTTCGTGTAAATCCAATCAAATCTTTTTTTCTCTCTAATGCTCAGACTTCAGTGGGCATATTTTCACTGGATGCCTTTTAAGAAAAAATGTTTGTTAGCTAAAGCGGATGAGCATTTTTTCTGCATAATAAATGGCAAAACTTTTTAAACTGGCATTGACTACATAAGAAGAAACACCACATATCTGAAGCACAAAGAATTTTCACCCACTTGCTCAGAAGGCATCTGTGATTACTCAGTTTTTGCCTCCACTGAAAACAGCACATAGTTAATCCCATATCAGTTCTCCAAACAAGTGCTGCTGCTGCTGCCAGCTGCAGTCTGTACCTCCATCACTCCACCTTTCATTCACTTCATGCATCCATCTGTGAATAGACAGTATAAACTGTCAAATATGTTTGTTTGAGAAAATATTCCACCTCAAGGCTTGCATCAATTATACACACACCTGGCAGCTTTCGGTCTCCTTAATGTTCTCTGTTTTCGTAGAAAAAAAGAGAATTCTTTCAGTGATGGAAGGAATGACTTTAGGGAGAGGAAGGAGAGTGGTGGAAAGCCAGACAAAGAAATAGGCGAAGATCAAGAAAGAAAGGGAAGGTGGGTGTATGCGAAAAAAACCCAACCAGGAGAGACAAAGATGTAAAAAGTGAAAGACGGTAATCATCTAGAAGGTAATATGTGAAGTTGAATGTCATAAAATATTTATTAAGATTTGGTCTAGAGTGTACTCTAGGTTTGTTTCTATTGTCTGGAACAACATTAAATCGCAAATTTTTATCACGTAAATCCTACGGCGTCTTCCTCACGGCCCACTGCTCTGAATTGTGATCGTTTGCGGATGTGGGGGAGGGGTTACAAGAAAAGATAGAAGGCATTGATTATGATATTTGGATCGGTGGCACACCTTGCAGCTTGCCGACAACATGGAGGGAACTGATTAAAAGCAGAAACTCGCGAACATACCCTGAGGGTGTTACAGCCATGCAAACATGGCAAAAAGAAAGAGATGCTTGGCACCACGCACAGGTGA
>CM074507.1:8604956-8627349 GCA_037389245.1 Oryzias sinensis
TTTCTTTACTGTTTTGCACACATCAGCATAATGTGACATTGTCACAGGTTCATATAGCATACATATAACATGTCAGAGATGGTGCAAGGCCATGGAGAGACTTGTAAAAAAGCAGATCTGCCTTAAAGTCTATTCTTTGAGCTACAGGAACCCAGTGCAGAGACGTGGTTCCTGACTTCCTTGTTCTAGTCGGGACTTGAGCAGCAGCGTTATGGATATACTGAAGGTGGTTTACAGCTTGTTTGGGGAAGCCAGTGAGCAGGCCGTTACAGTACTAAATGCATGAATAAGTGTCTCCAGGTCTGGCATTGACACTATGTTTTTTGTTTTGGCAATTTGTTTTAGATGGTAAATGCTGCTGATGTTACTGACTTGACATGGCTGTTAAAGTTCAGGTCAAAGTCAAGGATTACTCCTAGGTTTCTAACTTGATTTGAAGGTTTTAGAGACAGACAGTGAAGGTAAATCCTGAAACCATCTCTTCGTTTCTGTGGACTAAAGGCCATGACTTCAGTCTTCTCTAAGTTTAGTTGGTGGAAGTTGTTTTGCATCCAATCACTGATCTGCAATAACTGAGAGAATCCACTGGCCAATATTTACCTGCTGTCAGTGACACACAGGTCTTACTATAGTTGTGAAAAGATAAGAATGCCACCTGGATAAAAATGTCCCAGTGATAGAAATGTTAAAAAAACTGACTGTGGCACAGCAAGAGGTTCCAGAGGCCAAAATCGTAATCCCTATGGTCAGCCCACCTTCCGCTACAAGAAAAAGCCGCCCTCCATCATATCTACAAATTGGAACACACATCCCTCTTCTAAACAACCTCTTTCAGACAGAAAGGGACAACCACCAATAGACTGCAGATACAGCCAAGAGGATGCTAAGGCACTGGAGCTCGTGGGTAACCCTTGTGCTATCCTAGGCACTTTACCATTGGGAGTTGGGTCATGTAGACCCACTAGACAGTGCGCTGAACCTTTTTTCTTCAATGATTTGTGATCTTCACTGGTGTCCATGGATTACATGAAATCTTTCCACCTTTATCCACCTTTGTCATGGTAGGGAGAACTCGTCAATGTAAGGGTGGGGTCATCTAAGATAGCACAAGGGTTAAATGAACTCTTCACCTAAACCAGAGGTTCTTTTTTTGAGACAACTCCTCCTGCTTAACAGAAGACTTACCTTCATTCCACTGAAAGGGAACAAGGAAGACATTGAACAATCCAAGTGCATCTCCATGAGGTTTAGCTCCTTCTCCCTTTCTGTCCAGCAGAGGGAGGTGATGAGTAACCAAATTCTACATTTAAATGTTCTAATTCTAAACGTTATTTTCTTTCAACGGCACCATTTTTATCTGACCCTCAAATTAACAATCTATTCATTTGGTCCTAATCTTAACCATCTCCATTATATAGCCCGAAATTTAACCATCCATCTGTATGGTCCCAAAACTAATGAACATTTTTACCTTTATTTAACTGCTGCGGTTACCAGACTGTTCGTTCCACTAGTAAGAGAACCTTAAAACAAAAGAAAAAAATTAAAATAAAAAGAGATGAGAGTGAGACAAAAACGGCCATGCATATTTCAGCTATGGACACACCATGGAGCTCTAAATTCCCTAACCCTAACCGCTAACCATTCCCCTTCCCCCACATACATGTATTATTTTATCCCAAATATGGATATTTATTTGTGAGGAGGGAGGATGACCTGTAGACTGGGTGTCAAGATGGCCTGTACAACAAAATCACGCCACCTTTTGCAATGTGATTTTCAATCAATTTCCACTACCCTAACCCATCCACGACCCAACCCACAGACTACTAACAACACTCCCCTCTATCCTTACCCTTTTTCCCCTTAACCCTCCCCCCCAACCCAAACCCTAACCCTGACTCGTCATTCCAAATGATTCAATTTTATTCACAATAAATATAAACAGCCTGTCAACAAATATAAATATAGTGGAGGGAATAAAATCTATCAGAAGTAGGTTTTTGAAATATCCTGATCATAAAAGACCTGACAAGGAGCAGCTACAACTTTTAGAAATGTACCTCAAAATAATTTTATTCAAGATCAATTATGATGTCTTCCTACAAATTAAAGGGACTGCAACAGATGAGAAATTTGCTCTAGCGTATGCAAAAAATTTGTGAAAGAATGGGAAACTTCAGCACTGCAAAAATATTTACTGATACCATTTTGTCACATAACTGGATGACATTTGGGGAGTATGGACTCATTCTGAGCGGGATTTGAGATGTTTTTGAAGACACTCAACAGTCACAATGCATCTATAAAATTAAAAGCCGTGGCTACAAATTTTCTTTTGACTTTTTGGACACAACATTTAAAGGAGAAACTTTCCGCAACACTCACCGAGTGGACAACCTTTTTTTCAAACCTACAGTTATGCGTGCTCTCTTACACAAAACCCAGTTTTCATCCAAGAGATACTTTGGCTGGATTAATCAAATCGCAGCTCTTAAGATTTTACAGAATCAGCAACCAGCAATTCTATTTCAGGCAATCTACAAAAACATTGTTTGCAACCTTGGCCACTAGGGGGTACTCTCGATCTTTTTTAAAAAAGTGTTAAAAACCTTTTCTTGAAGCCAGATCTTTCTGGATGCAAATCTTTCACCTATTATCAAGTTACATTTTCTCCATTGTAGCTGTTAAGTCATCAGAATCTCGTTCAGGAGACCACACAGTCATTGGAGCTTTCAGAAAAAATAAAAATCTTTGGAACCAATTAATGTAAAAAATCTCTTTCTGAAATTAAACCCTATCCAGGGGTCACTCACAATTTTTCAGCCCAAAAAAAGTGGCTTTACAGCTCTCACAACCAAAACGTTTACCCCTCACCAACGAGGGGCACTCCTGTGGGTTGGAGTATGTGGGGGAAACAGGAAACACCGTCTTTGTTAGGTTCATCCAACACAGACACAACATACCCACAAAAACACCCACATACACATTGTCTCACACTTCATATCCAATGGTAGGGAATGTTTAAGTGAGTCAGTAATCCAGACCAACCCCAGATTTACGACAGCTCAGAGACGCAGAGCTGAACGAATTTGGATAACAGAAATAGAAACTACTCAACCTCAATATTCAAATTCATATTTCATCTACAATTATTCTACCCCATGCACCCTCCCCCTCAATTTTCTGACCTGTGCTTAATCTAACCCTAACCTAATGCTTTGAAATGAATTATGTAACGTTCAGTAATAAACATTAGTTAACGGTTAACTAATGCACTGAGTAATGCAATGAGTAATGCAAAGTAATGCATAAAAGGGGCTGATAACACTTTATCTTTCCATCTATCCATCATCTTTTTCCACTCCTCTGGGTCCGGGTTGCAGGGGCATCAGGATAAGCAAATATGCCTAGACTTCCCTCTCACGCTCAGATCTTCCCTGACTTGTGAGGGAAGATACTTAAACTCCTTCACCTGGGGGAGCACTCCATGCACCCAGAGAGGGCACACTACCTTTGACCTGCTTGGTCAAGAAACTTGACCTCAAACTTAGCTCTGCGGACCCTCATCCCAGCTGCTTCACACTCAGCTATAAACTGCCCCACTGCATACTGGAGATCCTGGCCTGATAAAGCCAACAGGACAACATCATCTTCAACATCAACTTCAAAGTGCAGAGAGAGAGTGAAACCAGACCCCCTCCAGCCCTTGGCTGCGCCCAGGAATTATGTCCATAAAGATTATGAACAGAACCGGTAACAAAGGGCAGCCCTGCTGGAGTCCAACATGCACGGGAAGCATGTCCAACTTACTTGCTTTAGTGAACACAATACATAAACAGTCTGTCCAATCTGAGAGGATAAATCCTATCTATGGTAGGCCACATATGGTAAAAAGTACAAAAGAAAAGCAAAACCAAACCAAACAACAAACCAAATATGACAATAAATTACAAAGAAAAAAAACATTTCTTACATCCATGGAAAGACAGAAATTAAATGGTATATACTGAAGGAATGGGGGCATAGAAGGAATGGGAGAGCAAAGTTAGATGAGAAGGGAGGTGCCTTGGTTACGGGGACGGATAAAATAGAAAGAGACAAAGAAAGAGAGATCCATTTATTAATACAGCAAGATCCCACCTCTCTCGTTTTGATGATTTGGACACATTTCTAATTAGGACAGAATCCCTTAGGTTGGAAGGAATAGACATAAAGATGGAATGGGGGATGTGAGAAGATCCAGGGAATAAAGTTATATTTTTATCTGTCTTGAATAAATTGTCTTCTATTTGATCTTTTGATAATCTCCTGGGATCCACATTTTAAATTCCCCTTAGCTCTGGCAGAATAAAAGAATGTGTGATATTATATGCAAGGAAGTTTACTAAACCGGTCACCCATCTTTCCTTATCCTTTCTTTACATCTGAAAAAATGCAAATTAATAAAAATAAGAAATACCCATTATACTTTTTTAAAGCAAAAGAAAACTGTTCATGAAGACTAAGGGAGCAGAAAGAATAGAAGTTAGATGAGGTGCTCCTTTCCCCTATTGGCTCTAGTTTTTGTTAGTAAAAATGTAGGACAACAGACTTAGTGGTAGAAAGGTAAACATTTAATAATATTAGACTCTAACTTGACAAAAACTAAGGCAGGACAAAAGAGGGACGAAACATTTTGATGTGACATCCCTTATCAGGGCTCTGAAGCATTTGTTGAGGAGAGGGAACAATTCTCCAATGCATGTATCTAAGCTTGTTTCGTTTAGGGGAGGAGCTTAAAATGATGGCGTCCAAAGCTTCGCTGCCCAGGATTACCAGGAAGTGGTACAGATTTTGCCGTTAGTTTTGGATGTGGGTGATCATCAATCTGAACCTGATGTGACTGACACGGAAAAACCCATAAAAGAAACATAACTAAAACAAAGCACTATGGATGGACTGGCAACCTGTCCAGGGTTTTACCCTGCTTTTCCCCCCCTACTGTAGCTCGGATGGGCTTCAGCAACCCTGTGACCCCAAAAGGGATTGAGTAGGTTCCGAAAATGGATGGATGGACCAAAACTCAACCCAAGGGTGTCATGGGGGTATCAGGATGACCCAGATGCAGGACCATAAGACACGCCACAGTGAGAACTAAAGTATTTAATAACAAAACCCATACTACAAAATCAACTCAAAAAGCTAGAGCTAGGATTGAACAAGCTGTCACGGTGGAGGGTGGCTCGAGAGCCGGTTGGACCCAGATGCAGAGGCGGAGGCATGAGGATCAGAGTCTAATGGATTTAATTCACAAAAACAAACAAAAAGCGCTGCAGAGCAGGATGTCAGAACAAAACAAAACTTACATTGGCGTGGCGTGTAACATGAAACGAGAGCGTGGCGAGGAACATGGAACTATACAGCATGCCATGATCACCAAGACAGGAATAATGGACCAACACAGGAGGAAGGCAGAGACAAGACTTATACAGACAGGGCAGACAAGACACAGGTGAACACAATCAGGGCAGATGGGGACCAAAGGAAGTAAAACACAAGAAACAAGACAAGACAGGAAACCTTTCAAAATAAAACAGGAAACAGAACTTAACCATGACAGAACAAGACAGAAAGCAAAAACCAATACAAAAGAAACTCAAACCATGACACAAGCTGCACAGCGATACAGAGTGCAGAAACAGAACCACTTCAATACAGCTCAAACAAATTCACCTAAAGTGCTGGCAGCTGTGTGCCACTCCATGTAGGACCACCAGGAAGAGGGCGGAGTCCTCCAGGAGAGCCACACCCAACCTGCACAGAGACACACAAGAAAGAGGAAGCAAATAACAGACTGACACTGTGTCAAAGGGCACAATCTACGCAAAAGTATATATTTAAAACAAGTACAATTTCCTTTAAAGTTGCCAAAAACTGAAAGAATACAATATTTATAGAAATTAAATATTTTTTTGATATGATTTGTTCATGAGTTTGTTATTATGTTAAACAACATCTTATTACAAAAACAGACCACAATAGAATTAGTGAATACAAAGATAAATGCCAGCCTATTCCAATTTTCTTTTGAAAATGTTTTTTTTTTGTATTTTTCAGTGCAGTTCTTATTTCCTTGTTACTATTTTTCACAAGGTAACACTCAATTTTGTTTTTTACATCTTTGAATTGCTTTGAAAAATACAGTCTTCTCACTGAGATCCAATATTCCTTAAATTTTTTTCTGCTTTCAGATTCAAAGCTGCGTTCACACTAAACTTGATTTGCTTGGGGTTGCATCCAGTTTCAATGTTAGGACAATTTACAGACGCAATTAGAGGTCCTGTTACATGTTTCGAGTATCAGGCATGGCGTGGTGGTCTAGTTGCAGCATGATTCAGGCACAAATTGTGGTGTAGAATTTGCGTTGTATCAATCACACCAAACATAGATTCAGTTCTGGTTCATGACATGCTGACGACATAGGCCGCATTTACACTGCAGGTCTTGATGCCCATATCCGATTTTCTGACTATGTCCGATTTTTTTTGACGACCCGCTTACATCATCTTTTAAAAGTAACCCCTATCTGATTTTTGCATTTACACTATACAATGCTGAAACTATCAAACGTAGACGTTCTGAGGACTACATAGCAGCATTTCCGCCTTCCACGGACCTCCTTCAGACTTTGGTAACGCTTTCTTTTACAGTACAGTACTTACAGTGTACTTAAGTGGTATTTACATGGTACTTATAGTGTAACTACTGGGTACTTTCAGGGTACTTTTTATGGAATTTACTGGGTACTTACAGTGTGTTTACATGGTACTTTCTATGGGACTTTACTGGGTACTTACATGGTACTTTTTGTGTCTACTCTGTACTTACATGGTTCTTGCTGTGTATTTATATGGTACTATTTGGTTCATACCTATATGATACATACTGGGTATTTATAATATTCTTACTGGGTATTTACATGTTGTGCAAAGGTGTCTTTTATGGTACTTACCACATGTAAGAACAGGGTAAGTACAAATAAAGTACCTTGACCTTTAGGTCTGCACTCGCTGCATGTTTCATGGTATTTACCATGATTTTACCACAGAAACTACCCCTTAAGTACAGTGAAACTGTAACTGTAAAAGAAAGTCAGCCCTATTTCCACTCAACTACATGGTACTTTCATTACTAAATACCGGGTATGTTCACTTGAATATTACTTGGTACTTACCCCTTAAGTACACTGAAACTGTAACTGTAAAAGAAAGTCAGCCCTATTTCCACTCTATTACATGGTACTTTCAGTAGTAAATGCCACGTATTACCTTCCCGTACAGTGCACATACACACTTGGTCTTCTGACGTCACCACATGAGACAATGCTAACCTGTTGGTAAGGGTAAAGTAACTGCATTGTAAAAACATATTCTGGCCTGATTACTTCTTGTAACATGAGGCAAGTTTAAAGAGAAACAAGACAGCAGTGAAAACAACAATCTTTAATATGATACGTGTCTGCAGCATACAAAGTGTCATCACAATGAAATAGGTTTTAAGTACAAAACAGTACAAAGGAGAATTCCAAAAAACACATTATTGGCCTGAGGGTTGTGCCTTTTGTCCGGCAAAGTTCTTTCAGCAGAGTTTGGTAACGGTGCAGGACTTCTTCAGGGTTTGTAACTGCAAGAAAATTCACAATATGAGCTCAAGTGAACATAAAAAGCATAACGACTTTGATGAAATACAAAATATTTCATCTGCGGTTGTCATGGAGGCAAGGCAGCGACAGAAGGAGGCGTTGCTTTGGGCGCTCCTGAGGGGATGCACGGGGGAGGAAAAAGGAGGGCTGCTCGGCTCTCTCTGAGTTTTGAATGAGGAAGTGTTTGCAGACGTGCTGTCCGAACAGTTTGATCCAAGTGTTGAACCTTTCCTGCGCGATCACTTCTCTTTCCCGACCGTAGTCAGAAACACACGGGAGATTTCCTCGGGGTTCTCTTTTCCGTTCTGAACCCTCAGCCTCCAGAGTGGGCTAAGAATGACTCCAAAACCTTTGGGCGAGACACCTTATTTTTAATTTAAGGTTCTCCGACACAGTCCCCCGCTCCGCGCTGACACACCCCCTCTCTCCTTACACACACACACACGCGCGCTCACACACACACACGGTCCCCATCATACACGCCCCCCAAAGAAATAAACGGCTTCTAGCCTGTTCCATAGCAACGGTGTCCTGCTTCAGTAGTTACCGTTTGCGTCCGGACTGGGACCGGACATAACAGCGGTTTCCAACTACGGTCTGAAGCATGAGGCTGAAAGGTAACACGCTGACAGCAAAATCAGCACAAAAAGCACCTTAATAAGTCATGTGATCTCAGTTGGTGGTGTCCTGAATTGACGTCACTGACGTACGACTCGCATTTACTGGGGAAAATCTGATTTGTCTGCTTACATGGCACACGCAAATGCACGTATCCGATTCGTTTCCGATTTATTTCCACATATGAGAGAGGCCTGTATCTGATCTGAGAAAAACGGAATCCATGCGCTTTTGTCCTGCTTACACGTTCACCGGTCATATCCGATCTCTGCCAAATGAGAGGAAAAAATCGGAATTGGGTCACTTGAACCATGCAGTGTAAAGGCGGCCATAGTCAGCGGTTCTTGAAGGAGAAGCAGATCGTTGCCGTTGGTGCTCCCCCTGAACTTTACGGGTTAGTTTTTTAAATCTGTATTGAGACAATAATAAAAAAGCTCATCTAATTTTATTTATTTTTCTTCCCTTTTTGGATTATCATATTGGGTCACAGAGGGATGGAAGTACCACTGAAAGCTCTGCCATTCAGATGCAGCCCCGACAGTAGGTGGTGAAGCTCACTGTACCAGAAGAGACTCTGAATGATGTCATGAACCCAGACATGGAGACATAAATATCAATGCCTCTGTAGAGCGCTTCAACATAAACAAATGTGATCTCTCAATGTCATTTGTGTCTTCCATACATTGACTGCGTATGAGATTTATACTGTAGATGTACAGTCATAGTGATGAGACCGAAAACTTTTGACTGCAGCTCCTCCCACACATATAAGATTTATCAAGTTTATTAACACATTTTGAGCAACAGTCAGGCAGTGAATTAGACGCACATCAATACATTTAAAGAAAACCCTGCAACATGAAAAGGAAGAAGGGAAAATTAACAGATGTGCAGTGATAATGGTTGCACTGTTGTACCTGTAATATACTATATTACCACAAGTATTGGCTCACCTGCCTTCACTAATGTATGAACTAAAGTGCCATCCAATGGGTTAGGAATGCCTAACCCATGGAGTTCATATGATGTGGGTCCACCTTTTACAGCTCTTACAGCTTAAACTATTCTGGGAAGGCTATCCACAAGGTTGAAGAGTGTGTTTCTAGGAATTTCTGACCATTCTTCCAAATGTGCAAAGGTGAGGTCACACATTGATGTTGGTGGAGAAGCCCTAGCTCTCAGTCTCTGCTCTAATTCATCCCAAAAGTGTTCTGTGAGGTTCAGGTCAGGACTCTGTTCAGGCCAGCCAAGTTTATCCACACCAGACTCGGTCATCCATGTCTTCATGGACTTTGCTTTGTGCACTGGTGTACCGTCATGTTGGAGGAGGAAGGGGCCTACTCCAAACTGTTCCCACAAGGTTGGGAGCATGGAATTGTCCAAAATGTTTTGGTGTCCTGAAGCATTCAGAGTTCCTTCCACTGGAACAAAGGGGCCAAGCCCAAGTCCTGAAACACAAGCTCACATCATATTTCCTCCATAATTCCTCTTCCACCAAATTTCACACTCTGTACAGTGCAGTCCAAAATGTACCGTTCTCCTGGCAATCTCCAAACCCAGACTCGTCCATCAGAAAGTTAGATGGTTGTTAGATTGGAAAGCGTGATTCATCACTACAGAGAAGGCGTCTCCACTACTCTAGAGTTCAGTGGCAGTGTGCATTCCACCGCTGTATCTAACACTTTGCACTGCACCTGGTGATGTGTGGCTTGCATGCAGCTGCTCGGCCATGGAAACCCATTCCATGAAGCTCTCTGCCTACTGAACTTGGGCTAATCTGAAGGTCACAAGAAGTTTTGAGCTGTGTAGCAATTGACTGTGCAGAAAGTCGGCGACCTCTTTGCACTATGAGCTTCAGCATCCGCTGACCCCTCTCCTTCAGATTATGTGGCCTACCACTTAGTGGCTGAGTTACTGTTGTTCCCTAAACTCTATCATTTAGTTCTGATAGAGATGATGAGCGGATGTGAGCTCAATACTACTTGAGGAAAGTAGATGGACTGGCATGGAAAAGCTGGAGGAACCGGTCTTAAATGCTGCTGGGGTGTGTCAGGATGCCCTGCCTCAGGACACCTGTGGAGGAGAGACAGGGAGAGGGTGAGCAACAAAACCAAAAAAACACTAAAAAGAAACAGGAGAGGGCAGCGAAGGGACAGGAACTGTCAAGGCTTTACAGTTTCAATAATGACACTTTTGCTGTTTTAGTTTTTAACACTATCAAAATTAAAAATACATGTAGCTGTCCTAAACCATTTATTGTTCAGACCGTAAAAGTTGTAGAATGGTCTTTCCCGCCTGCAATTGCATGTCCCACTGTCTTATTGACTTGGGGAAGGAGTCAGAAACCAGAAAAGAAAAGGTTATCAGCTGTTTGCACAAAAAAACACATCTTGGTTCTAGTGGAGTATGAATCAGCCTTACAAGGTCAAATCTTATCCTTGAACCAAAACAGGCTAATTGACGTTTAAAACTTGGACCCTGGGGTCAGCTGAGCTCCAGAAATGTCATTCAGCTTTTTTTTTTTTTTTTTGCTGTATGGCTCTGGAGGGTTGTGTTTGACAGGCCAATCTTTATAGACTTTAATTGGTTTCAATACTCAAGGCTGTCACATGCACACAGACAGACAAACAGCAACACTGAGAAGACACACTAAAGAAGCACAAATATGACCCGCTTTCTCATTTCATCGCCAGAATAGAATTGTATTACTACAAACTCAAGGTCTAAAAAATTTGATTTTTTGACATTATGCATTTGTTGTGTTTTTCCTTTAACCAACTTTTGGAATTTTCTAATCTCTAAAACACCACAAACAAGACTCACAAGACATTTGAAAAACAATAACCAGCTCTCCATTGTAATGTTCTTTGTTTTTAAAACAACCTAGTTATGTGATGAAACACTTGCAGACCAATTCTCTGATTTTTATTCTTTGATTTCAGCCATATTGACTCCTAAAATTCTATTTCTTTCCTCACAAGACTTTATTATTTAAAAAGTAAACATGTTTAGAGGGTGAAATCTAGAGCTCTTAGTTTTGTGCCACTCCATTTAAAGAAAAAAAACCTTCAGCATCACCCAAAAAAATAGTAATATTTACATCAGTGTACAAACCAAAATACAGAGTTCTCTTTTATGAAACCCACAATAATTCTGTGATAGTATGCATTGCATGGAATAAGTGTGACCATGCCTGCTTTCAAGCTTTGGTTGCAAAAGAAAGCCAAATCGATGCAACATCGGCATCAATATTGCATGTTAGCAAATTATAACAATACAATACCATCCTATCAAATTGTGAAAAAACAGGGTTCCTACGCTCTAAGTTAAATGTAAGACTTTTTAAGACCTTGTATGTGAAAAATTCTGACACCCCTATGGACGAAGAAAAACAAAATCCTTGAATTTCATAATAATTTCTTGTCAGTAATAGAGCTATGTAATGAATTGCGGTTCAAATTTCAGAAATTAAATAACAATTACTAGACTACATAAACCCTCATTTCTTTAATACTCACATTATGGTGCAATGAAATCATAAGTGACTTATCAAACACATTTGTGTAAATAGTTGGCTCTGACATGGTCCCTTGGTTAAGGGACCATCCTAAGGGTTAGGATTAGGTTAATACGTGCTAACAATATTTAGTCGTGAACTTAAACTGAAATAACCATCAGCCTTTATTTTGTTTGGACCTGACTGGTAACACAAATTCACATCATTCTTTGCACGGTTTCTCAGGACTGTTCATCCAAAAGCCACCTCCGCCCATCCCAAAGTCCGTCCTCTGACTGGAGATACAAATCTTTGGGGAGACACAGTTGATTTTTTTTTCCTTTTTCACCACTTGCACCTGGAGGGCTCCGTACTCTTCCACTTGGGTTCCTTTCATTCTCACATGTACTTCATCTTACTGCAGCTAAACTTCATCCCTCTTCTTTCCAGGGTAAACCTCCACCTCTGTCTTTTCTTCCACCCGATCAATGAGGTTAGATTCCTGTCTAACCTCATCTGTCAGTTTGTCCATCACCATTGCAAACAGGAAGAGGCTCAGAGCTGATCCCTGCTGTAATCCTTCCTCATCCTTAAACTTCTCAGACACCCCTACAGCACACCTCACCACTGTCTTACAGCCCTCATACATGTCCTGCACTGCTCTAACAGACAGAAAAGTTTGTTCTTATTCTTCTGTGGTTGCGAATAAAGTTTGACAGAAGTCTGTTATTTTATGTTTTGCTCAGACTGATAGCAAAAATTGAAAACTTGTACTTTCAATCAAAACGTAAAGTAATGAGACTGAGAGACTTCTGAAACTAAAAGAGGATAAGAACTTTTAAACTAAAGTCATCAATATTTTTGTCCAGAAGGAGAGGAGTATGGACTTCATTTACAAGTAAAGGTTAGAACACTATGCAACATCTGTTCAACTTAATCTTCAGTGCTCCTGTGTCTGTTATATTCTATCTATAGCTTTCACCTTGTTGTTTTTTGGAAGGCATACTGAACCACTCTACATTTTACATTCTACCTGACCCAATATGTATATCTTATGTTTATAAAAAAAGCATTCTGATATGACACATGAAACACAATCAGTAGTTGGCAAATATGTTGGGTTTGTATATCACTACCTTACCAGCTGTAAACCTCACTGTACATAAATTGGTCTGTAAGAGTATAATAGTACTTGTAAATGATTAAGAGTATCTTATCATGTACGTAAGAGAATAATTGTATATATTTTCATAGTATAATGGTTATTGTGTAAGAGTATATAAATGTGTGTAAGAATATAGTAGTGTTTTCAAAGAACTATGATATTACTTGGGTCAATGTCAGGATTCAGCCCTCATCATGCAGCTATTAGCAGATGCAGATCACCTGTTTGCTCTGCTATTTAAGACACTGCCACACCATTCTCAGTACAAGATAGTTGTCAATTACTCTTGTCACCCAGTGTACCCTTTATGCAACCTTTATGTGTGTAAAAGCACTGCTCTAAATTAAGTATTTTTATTACTAGCCTGGGTGGCCAAATTACATTTCTACTAGCCAAACATTTCTCTGGAAAAAAAAAATGTAAGCTACGTATTTGAAAGCAAAACCGTTATTCTCTTTATTATAAATGAAACTTTACAAATAAAGTAAATGAAGTAAACTTTATGAAGTAAATAAAGTTAATGAAAATACCTGCCATGGTTTGATAAAGAACTGCAGGAAGCTCTGCAAAAGAAAGAAGCTGCCTCCCATAAGAAGCGTAGAAATCCAAACGTTGAAAATAAGAGTGACTTTTGTAACAAAAGGTGTTTGTTTAAAGCCCTTGAGAGATTTAGGTGTCACCATATAGAGTAAACTGACCTGTCAGATCATAATAAATTACATTCTCTGCAGAGCCAATAGGGCTCTTGGTGTCAAAATGTGAACCTTTCGATCTGGGCACATGACCAAGTTTGACTACAAAGCTCTGATTTCTGTATACTGTGCCAATGTGAGGTCTATTTTAAAAGTCTACAGTGTTGTGTGGAATTTAGCAGCTACAACTTACACAGACTGATTAGAAAGGGTACAACATACATTTCTTATGTGGTTATCAACCCATGTTCAACCTGCACCTCCATCTTTGGAGTACAACCAACTCCTTGTCATTCTATTGGTCAGAATAACCATTCTTGATACGATACCTGTCTTTAACATCTTCTTGCTAATCCAAACATTTTTTTTATGATATATTTCCTTTCTAAGTTTTTCAAGTTATAAACTGACACTCAGATACGTCAATAAAAGCATGTGGTGCCTGCTGTCCTCCACCTTGTATGTTTGATTGACAGATTATCCATTTGTGCATCTTTATTTACAGTCAATGGTGTGAAGTCAGGGAAGAGAAAAAAAAAGAATGACTTTTACCCAGTTGTGACTCAGTTCCCATCGTTCATGTTAATGTGCCATTTAAAAGATTTGGTTCATTCGTGAACATCTAAGCTCTGTTGTTCATAAACAAGTGCTGGGTCTTGACATGCAGGGGGATAGATCACTAATCCTATTAAAGTTGAAAACCAAGGTACAACCTGGATAAGAGTTTTTGTAATTTTGTAAATGTAAAAATGGTTTGTAGCATCAAGTAGCTGTTAAAGTGTAAGTTGAAGAGGATTTAGTGCTGAAACTTTGGGTATAGTGTTTCTTTGCTTACTTTTGTGTCCATGTTCTGAAGGAATTGAAGATTCAAGAAGTTATCTAAAACAAATTATTACTGTAAAACCGGAATACCAGATCTTTTTCTGACTCAGCAGTAATTATGTCCTTGGTTTAAGCCAACATGTGTTGTTTAATTTGATGGCACTTTAAAGTGCAGTCCTCCATAGAGAGTTGGGGAGTGTCCTTGGAGTGTAAGGGAGCAGTAATGGCTGACAGAGACTTGTAAAATTGTTAAACATAGCAGATCTTCTAGCCTCAGGCTTCCCACTCTTTTATCCCATGATAGACAAATTGGAAACATTTTGTGTGTTGTGGTTTGAATTTGGCACTGAGCGCTTAACATGAATCCTTGAACAATGGCACACGGGTGGGCATGCTCTAAAATAAAGCCTGCTGAGCGACTACGCCAAATGCCAAGCTTCAGTGGAACGTGTGTGAGAGTCTACTTTGGCAACAAGAGCTTCAACACCCCCAACCCACCCCCAAAAGCAACAAAGTAATTACAAAGACCTGAATTGTCTAAACTTATCGCACCATCTGTGTGAAACTGAAGAGACCCCCTGCCTACTAACATCCCTGGGTTCTGTAGATACATTTATGTGCGTTATTTAATTTTAAAAATAAATGCTGTGATGTCTATGCGAATAAAGAAATGCGGCTGTATATGTGTGGACTCTCACCTCTATCTGTTATTTTCTTCTTTTTGTGTTTGTGTGTGTGGACCTGTTAGCGTTTAAACAAACAAACTAGCCTATTAAGAGATGCAGTACAGTACATTTACAAAGCCTGGATTATTATGGGCGCTTCCTGCCCTTTGTTCCTGCCCTCTGAGTGCAAAGTCTTTTGAGGGGTCGGGACTTACTGAAACAGATGTTAGTTACATCACACCTTCCTGAAAAAGGGTTGCTTGTGTCAGGTTCTGGCCCCCTGCCGCCTGCGGATTTACTCATCATCGCTTTCACCTGTTGCCCTGAGTACTTAAGGACTCTGTTGCAAACTAGCTGTGCTCTAATCAGTTCATGGTCTGTCTAGTTTGGGTATTGGACCCTTGCTACGTCCTTGGTTCTACGGCTCTTGTCTTATCCCTCTCTGGCTCCTCGCCTACACGTCTCATCTGGATTCGACCTCACCTGTCTTCACTCCCTCGGCTTTCGTCTTGCCCTATTGGTTTCTCCGCCTTGATGCATGCCTCCATAGTTTTGACCTTCACCCGTCTCTGCGATCCCTGGCTGCAAAAGGTGGGTGCGTGCAGACCAGTATCTCCTTTCCATCACGTTTCAAGTCAGACAGTCAGAACCCCTCCATTAGACTCTGCCTACAGCAAAGACTAGTGAGTGCCTACAGCAAAGACTTTTTTCTCTTCTTCAGCAAAGACATTAATCTCCATCTCCCTCCCAGAGTGATCCTTGTTGCCACCAGTCTGCCAGGATGTCTACAACTGAGCTCCTCTAGTTTCTGAGTGCCTGTTTTCGGGGTCCACCAGTCGCTCATTAAACCTGATAGCATGATGTGTACTACAAAGTACACATCATTGTCACAATGTTTCCATAAAAGTGATGAAGATTTACCACTTCAAAATTGCCTTTTTATCACAGTTTTTTTAAAGCAACAGTGCCCATACTTCACCTAAAGCTAAACCTTACCTGAGTCGCAGTGATCTAAAAAAGTAATCTAAGCCATGATTACCTCTCGCATAGATTACTGTAAGTCTCTGTACTTTAGTGTCACTGTATTGTCTCCAGTTAGTCCAGAGTGCAGCAGCACAATTGTTAACTGGAACATCTAGACAAGCACACATCACTCTGGTACTATTCACTGGCTCCCTATTCCTTTTAGAATTCAGTTAAAATTTTACTGTTTGTTTTTAAAGCTCTTCATGGTCTCGCACCAGTTTACTTAACTGAGCTTTTAACTGTCTGCAGCCATTCTAGAGCTTTAAGGCCAATCAATATCTGCTTGATGTGCCAGCAGGACACAACAGTAAATACTGGGGTGACCGTGCTTTTTCCATTGCCAGCCCTTAGTAAAGGAATAACATTCTTGCAGAACTGTGCATGATATCAGACCTTACCAGCTTTAAGTGTCAATGAAAAACTTACCTTTTTAGAATGGCTTAAAATAAGTAGAAACAAACATCTGAGCTCCTGCAGATCCAGAGCAGCCGATCTCACAGCCTGCTGCAAGAATAAAACAATCAAATGTGTCCGTCTGTTTACTGCATGGTGACTGTCAGAAGTCAGAACTCTGTCTCCCCCTCTGGTCACCAGCGGGAACCATCTCAAGTTCTAACCACACTTCCTGGATCCTGCACAGCGGGCTCTCATTCACTCAATCAACCAAAGCATACCTAAGCACTGCATATTTGGACCTGATCTCCTATCTCCTCACCGTGTTTCTGACTATTTGACTATCTCACCCTCCTGGATTTTGCTTCTTCTTTGTCAAGGAGAAAGATGGTGGTCTTGGACAATGTATTAATTACTGCAGCCTTAATAACGTGACTGTTAACTACTGTTACCCCATTCCTGTAGTTCCTGCTGCTCCGGAGCAGCTCCGCACAGCTCGCTTCTTCGTGAAGCTGGATTTGAGGAGTGCCTACAACCTCATCTGCATTCGAGAAGGGGATTAATGTAAACCGCCTTTTCAACCACCTCTGGACACTATGAGTTTCTCGTCATGCCCTTTGGTCATTCCTGTGTTCCAAGCCCTTTGTAAACGACATTTTCCATGACATGCTGCAATGCTACGCTGTCATCTACATCGACGACATCTTGATCTATTTGGACACATTGGAGGAGGACATTGCACATATGTCAGGTGTTAAAGCTGCTGATTCGACATAATCTGTATGCCAAAGGAGAGAAGTGTGAGGTCCGCAAAACCTCTGTCTCTTTTCTGGGTTTTGTGATCAGTGCGGGGGGCGTAGCAATGGACCAGGGCAAGGTGGAGGCGGTGCTGCAGACGACTACAGTGTAGGAGCTACAGCGGTTCTTCTGATTTGCCAATTTTTACTGCTGTTTCATTTGTGGCTTTAGCACGGTGGGGGCTCCTCTAACATCTCTTCTGAATGGCGCTCCCAAACGCCTGCTCTGGACTCCGGCAGCCACAGAACCTTTCTGGATGCTTAAACAGCGCTTTAGCCAGGCACCCATCCTCCATCACCCAGCCTTGCAATTTATTGCAGAGTTGGATGCCTCCAACGCAGAGGTCGGAGCCGTCATCTCACAATGTCATGGCCAGCCAACTAAGATGTTCCCATTCGCCTACTTTTTCTGGAAACTTAACACAGCAGAACAGAACTATGACGTGGTCAATCGGGAACTGCTGGCCATGAAGGAGGCGTTCTCTGAGTGTAGACACTGGCCAGGGTCGGCTCAACCCTTCCTGGTTCTTTCTCACAACAAGAACCTGTAATACATAAAGTCCGCCAAACGGTTAAACCCAAAGCAGGCACGTTGGTCCCTAATCTTCTCACACTTTCGTTTCCAGATCACATATCGTCTGGGCTCCAAGAACGGAAAGGCCGATGTACTGTCTCATCCCTATGACTCTTCGGCGCAGGAAACAGTCGCACCAGAACCCGTCTTGCCATTGCCATAGTCATTGATCCTAGCTACTGTACAGTGGGACATAATGATAAAGTTGACGGAAAACAACACTGCTGAGGCTCCACCACCATCCTGTCCGGCCGACGGGCTGTACTTTCTTCCGTCTCCTCAGCAAAGGGTTTTTCACCTTGTGCACGACTTGCCAGCAGCCAGACACCCAGGTATGTCAAGCACACAATCATTGATTGCTAACTCTTTCTGGTGGCCCATGATGCAGGCAGACATGACCCAGGACGTAACCAGATGTGTATCCTGCTAAATGGATAGCATCCAGCCGGTCTCCTGCATCCACTGCCCACACTACAGCGTCTATGGTCACACATTGCAGTGGATTTTATCACTGATCTACCTCATTAATGAGGTAACAGCACCATCCTCTCTGTCATTGATCGTTTTTCTAAATGATGCCAGCTGATCCCTTTGCCCAAGCTGCCCACAGCTCTTGAAACAGTGTGTTCCGACACTACGGTCTCCCAGAGGACATCGTGTCAGACTGTGGTCCCCAGCTCACTTCATGAAGATGGCGTGAAATGTACAAGGGTCTGGGCATAAACATGAGTCTCACCTCCGGCTACCACCCTCAGTCCAATGGCCAAGTGGAATGCCTGCATCAGGAGATCACTCTGTTCCTCCGAACCTACTGTAGCCAACACAAAGAGTACTGGAGTTGATTCCTGGTTTGGGCCAAATATACCCAGATCTCTCTAAAGAAGGCATCCACAGGACACAGGTTTCAGTAGGTACTTTTCCTGGTCAGGAGAACCCACAGAGCTACCAGCAGTGGACAAGTGGTTCAGTCGCTAAGAGGAGACGTGGGAAGCGGCTCATGTTCAGCTCCGGCAAGCTGTCTGCACGGACCCAAGAGTAAGCCAACCAGCGCAGACGGCAAAGTCCTAATCTGGTTCCCGGTCAGTGGGAACCGAGGGTCCACCTGAGACCTTTGGCTGCGGCTACCCTGCAAAAAGCTCAGCCCAAGGTACATGGGTCTGTACCTAACAAACAAACAGATCCTCCCTGTGTCCTACTGTCTCCAGTTGCCTCCAGAATACTGCATCTCATCCACCTTCCAAGTCTCCCTGTTAAAGACCTTTGGGAGACCTCCGGATGGGGGTTGCGGTCCGAACCTTGTGACGTCAGCATGCCCCCCTTGATGGTGGATGGCGAGGCTGCCTATCTTGTCAGGGAGTTCCTAGATTTCCAGCGCCGGGGGGGGGGGGGGGCAGCTTCATTATCTGGTGGACAGACCAGCGCCTCAACCTCGGGGTCGACCTTGGCGTCGGAGGGCCCCTCATTTCCTGAGCCGCTAGCAGGAGGGGGACTCTGTCAGAAGTCAGAACTCTGTCTCCCCCTCTGGTCATTAGCGGAAACCATCTCCAAAGTTCTAATCACGCTTCCTGGATGCTGCACACATGATTCTCATTCACTCAATCAAAAACAGAATTCTTAAACACTGCACTGAGCTGAGCAAAGTGATCTTCTGTCTACTGACCCTGTTTCTGACTGTTTGTCTGGTGCCTGCCCCGACAAAAGCTGGATTTGACCAACCTGTCTTCTGATGCTTTCATGCCTGTTATAGACTCTTGCTCGAATTATGTATCTTAAAATTAGCACAATTCCTGATGTCCTTATCCTCTTTGAGTAAATTACAAAAATTGTCCATGAGCTTTAGACTTCAGCTGAAACTCAGCTTGAAGTGTCAAAATTTCATCCTCCACTTCAGAACCATTTCTGCTGCATCATTCGAATGATAGGGTCAACAACATAAAAGCATTGATCCATCCTGCCTTGTACCAATGGTTCAGGCTGATGGTGGTGGTGTAATTGTGTGGGGGATGTTTTCTTGGCACACTTTGGGCACTTTAGTATCCACTGAGCATGTTTCCAATGCTAAAGCTTACCTGAGTATTGTTGCTGACCATGTCCTTCCCTTTCTGACCACAGCGTACCATCTTCTGATGGCTACTTCCAGCAAGATAAGGCACCATGTCATAAAGCTGAAATCATCTTAGACTGGTTTCTTGAACATAACAATGAGCTCACTGGACTCAAACATTCACCAGATCACAACCCAATAGAGCACTTTTGGGATGTGGTGGAACCAGAGATTGGCATCGTGGATGTGCAACTGACAAATCTACAGCAACTGTGTGACGCAGCTTCTTTCTTTGTACCCATCAAATGGTAAATTGTATAGCGCTTAATGGTATATAGTTGTATAGCACTTTCTACCTTCCTCAAAAGCTTTACAGTCACAAACCCATTCACCCATTCACAGGGAGTCAGTGTCTTACCCAAGGACAATTTGACACATGGGTGGGCAGGGTGGGAATTAAACCTGCAATCTGCCGATCAGAGGGCAACCGCCTTACCGCTGCGTCACAGCCGCCCCCATCACAGACTTTGTCAAGGTCTACAAAGACATTGTAGCTCCTGGTTTTATTTCAGTCTAACTCATCAGCTTTATTTCTCTGAAGTCATTTCCTCATTCATCAGTTCTTTAAGATTCTTCTTCCATCACTCTTAAGGAACCTGTAAACATATCTCCAGGCACCACTTTACAGTCACTGGTCTTGTTTAGAGTACGGTGTTCCCTTGCAAAGTTTTTGAAGTGACTTTTTGCATGTGTTCTGATAGGTTGTTGACCTTTTCATTCAGTCTTCTCCATGCCATGTCTTTTGTACAGAATGCACTCAGCCTTTCACATTAACAAAAACCGATTGCAAGCAGATCTTTCTGTGACCTTCTGGGACTTTTCTGTGTGGAGTTTGCATGTTCTCCCCGTACATGCGTGGGTTCTCTCCGGGACCTCCGGCTTCCTCCCACCGTCCAAAAACATGCTTCATAGGTCAATTGGCAAATCTAAATTGTCCCTAGGTGGGACTGTGAGAGTGAATGGGTGTGTGTTTATGGACATTCTACCCTGCGACAGACTGGCGACCTGTCAGGGTTTGTCCCCTGCCTTCGCCCACAAGTGGCCGGGATAGGCTCCGGCAGCCCTGTTTACCCAGAAAGGGAATAAACGGTTAAGAAAATGAATGAATGAATGATTGCCAGTAGATCTTTGTTTTCATTCTATAATACTGGATGTATTTTTGTAAGAAAGTTTGAACACTGTAAAAAGACTGCACAAGAACTTGTGTGCTCTTCTCTCTCCCAGAAAAATGTAGGTTCCATTGTTTTGTCAAACTCCACCTCAACTTTTCCATCATGTCTTCGTCTCTACTACCTTCACCCACATTAAAGTCTTTTCCAATCACCATTCTCTATCCTCGAAGTATCCTGGATCACCTCATCCATCTCCCTCCAGAATTTCTCCCTCTCCTGAAGCTCACTTTCCACATGGGGGCCATTACCACTGAGCAAATTCTATATCACATTTTCAACTTCCAGATTAGGCTCAACCCACCTTTGGTTGCATTGAGTACCCAACTATTTACTACCTTAAAAAATACAATGTAAATATTGTAACCCAAGGGTGCTCATTACGTCGATCACGATCGACGTATGTTTACAGGTTTACAGGATCTTCAAGTACATGAGGGTAGAGGTAAGCAAAGATAAATAACCAAAGAAATGTACTTCTAAAAAAATCCACCAGCCAATCAAAATCCTCACTGAGAAGTTTGGGACATGATTGACATGCAGAACGACCAATCGGAAATCCTCTGAAACATACGCCACTGCACAAATTCTGTCAGTAAGCCGCTTTCTGCCCCGTGGCATGTCAAGTCCCCGACAGAAGACCATTCCGGAAAACCAGAGTGTTTATTGATGCCACCCCGCTTGTGTCATCCTGCTATCGATTCTGCAGTTCTCGCCCGATAAATACCAGCTCAGTAAGGAAGCTGTTTTTTTCAGTGGCATGCGCTTCGTACGGCGCCATCAGCGCCTTTGAAATGCCATGCTCCCCGCATTGCACGGTTTACAACAAAGCAAAACAAATAATAGTCACTGCTTTCTGTCTTTGTAATAAAACGCCTCATTTGTTAATACAAAAGTATCTTTGTGTAAACTCACTGTGTAGTTTTTAATCATCAGTACATAAACAATAATGTTGAAATAAACATACAACAAATAAACATGAAGATGAAAAGAAAGAAGTACTTTTTTTTTTATCTTTTCTGGCCCGCAATCTACACTTATGTCTTTGAAAATCGATCGCGATCGACGTAATGAGCACCCTTGATATAATATATATGCATAATATATATAATGATGTCAAAACGGGTTGTGGCTCCGGGTGCTTTTTTTTCCATTAGGGGCGGTCCCAAATGGCTCTTTGAGTAAAAA